>JAMXBC010000206.1:0-35124 GCA_024138005.1 Lumnitzera racemosa
TGGGTCAAAAAAAGGATCACCCTAACCTTGACATCTAGAACACTTTTAGGTATGACCCCTTATTGAGTTATCAGGGAAAAAATGGGGGAGGAATGTCTTATCCCCCCCAATAGTAGAAGGCAGGGCTTAACTATTTGGTTGCAAAGTAGCACCCATTTCTACTCAAAGGGCCTTCCTTTTCCCCTAGATTAGAGCATCTAACTGGGCTAGGAAGCTGGGGTTTTGAGTCAAGTGATGTGAAATTTGCCTTTTTTGGGGATTTTTGATACATTGGGGGAGACCCCTATAGCTCCTTATCACTATTCGTTTGTAAACTCTTTGAAAAACTTTGCCGAAAAAAACCTCACAAAGGACCCCCTTTCTTTAGCTTGGAGATGTTTTCCCTTTCGTATCCTTACTTCATCTTATAGCTTGGACTTGTGCTCTAACTTAGTTTTTTGATCCCAGTTTTGACAATGTTTTTTGTAGTCTCATAGTCAACTATTTCATTTTTAACTCATTTTCCCCGTGAAAAAACCACACTACTTAGCATTGTAACGAATGAGCTCCTCTTTAGCCTTCCTTTTATTAGCATCTTCAAGAGGTTCCCTTGGAATCACCCTCCTCCAGCGGGTTTTTAAGCTTATCCCCCCTTTTAAAGGCCCATTTACATCAATTTTGCCTTCTCTCCTCCTGAAAACCGGGCCCTTTCAAATTTCATTGTACATAAGAAGACTTTAGACGCTAGTTAGTCTTCAAAAATTTCTCAAAATACTTTTAAAAAGGAGGCCTTCACTTCCCCAAAACCCTTGTTTGCTCTCGATACCCTTATGTAGGCCATTATTGTTTAAGTAAGGTGTGTAGTCATTAGGGAGAGGACCAAAACTATGTTATTGAAAAAAACATGTACACTACAATTATTTTGAAAAATTTCTAAAAACTACAACAACAAAAAAAAAATGCAATTTAAGGAAATAAAAACTTATTGAATGGTAAGCTTGATGAGAAAATTTGAGGATGACCTAATCCCTAAGGGAAAGGACCCCATCGAGGCCTGAAGACTAAGTTTCAATGGCCAATTGAGCGATGCCCTATGTTTCTTTGGCTTAAGGGGCCCCCCTCGAGCCTTCTTTGGGTTTAGACTCACTGTTTGACAATGTCACTCCTCATCCTTAAACTCATAGAGTCATCTTTTAAAAAAGTCCTGTTATCCTTAAGCCCCAAAATTATCGACTTCGTAAAAGGTTCCTCGAGGTCTAACAGATGTATGGGTGCCCGACGGCAGTAGTAAACGTATATTGCTTTAAAACTCCTTCCCCCTTTTTCACTTAGGTTTGGAGGCTTTTCCCCATTAGTCTGGGGGGCCTTTTTCTTTTTTCCTTGCACTAGGTTGTCTTCCTTAACCTCCTTCCCCTTTACCTTGGGATGGAGGGGGGAGATCTTTACATCGCTTGCCCAAGCTAGCATTCTTTTCCCTACTGTAATGGGCAAGAAGAGGGAATAGAAGAGTGGTAATAGAGTTACACCCCTAGGGTCATTGACCCGTGGGCGGAAAGGGGGACTGCTAAAGGGGAACCCCTGTGGAAGAGTTTGGGGGTAAAACCCCATTATCTCTCCCACCCCCAACCCTTTGCCCCTAACTTTTCCCTTAGGGGTAGTGTTTTTTTTCCCTTAGGAGGGTGAATGTATTTTGGCTGGGGTACCACCTCATCAGCTTGATGTGGATGGACGAGGGTATCTCTTTGACCAATTTCTTAACTTCAAAGACAATAAAACGTTGTCAGTACAAAGATAAATACAGGAGAGCGTTTACCAAATCCATCATTGGACTAACAAAGCAAAGAGATCCCCACTACTTAGAAGGATGTTTGATGTAGCATAGTCTACATAGGCACACGTTAGTATGGATGGAAGATAGCGTTTGTGAAAAAGAAAACCTGTTCCTTTTCGCTAATTTCTTCACTACAATCTTCTTATATTAGAAAAGTGCTCAGAGATTGGATACTTGAAGTATCTCTCTACTTTCTCCTCGGCGTTTATCTCTTTCGCTGTTCCTCAAGGCTTACGAGGACTATTATATCTCTTATGCTTGGCATTACCAGGTTCTAAGCTCCTTTTATTCACTAGTCGAACCAGGTATTGTCCCCCCCTATCGCATCCAGAAGTTTACTTAGTTAGGTAAATCTACTACCAAGAATCATCTTACCAGCCCTTCACGGTATCTACCAGGACTCCTAACAGCTTCTTCCTCGGAAGATTCAAAAGGTATGTCCATCATTCATATTCTTCTTATAGGAATAAGTGGTTGAGAGTTTTAGAGTAGCCTGTAGCACTTAATATAATCACACAACCCTTAGAATGCCTTTAATACTCGGTCTACACATTAGGAGGGATTTAAGCTAGACTACATCGATAATAATAAAAGGTTCCTTCTCGAACTTACTCAAAGGGGGTGTATCTTATACTCTAAAGACCCACTTTTCGACACTGCAAAGCCGCTTCTACCAATAGTAAAGGTACCCTTTTCTCCTCTATCGGTAAGAACTACTGCCCAAGCCAAAGTTAGTTCCAAACGTTGAATTACTTAGGACCTATTAATAGTAGATGAGTACTCTTACTAATTGACCATTTGGACCCTCATTTGTTCAGCATGGTTAATAGGTCCGTAGCCTCAAGTAAGGATTGTTTACATAAACATCCTTAGGGATGGCGTTGATGAGCTTTGCTTGTCTAGCCCTTTACCACCTTTCTTGATCTTTTCCAAATGTACCAACAATGAGACTTCGTCTTTCTCCTCCATAGGGAGGGTCACTAATGCGTCTCTAAGGTAGAAACATGTTAAAAGTAAGGCCCCCCCCCCCCCCCCCCCCCCCCTCTCCACATAGTCATCAAGTAACTATCTGTAGGCTTTATGGTTGACTTCTTTAGGACTTGAACAAAACCATTAGCTTAAGGAGATAGCTTACTTTGTCTCCAAGAGTGGGAATTGTTCTCAGCTAAGGTGTATCCTTACTAAGTCTCTTCGGCTAAAAAGAAACAACTCGATGACCTTGGCTACCAATCTCTTGGTCTCTTTGATTGAACTTGGCAATTTTTCTAGTTACAAAACTGGTTAACTCTTGCAATTCTTGAATTAGTGACTCAAGATTGTACATTCTTCAGCAGTTGCAGGGGTATGATCATATCTAGGGAGATAGTAGGATTAAGGAAATGGAGGACCTCGGAATTTATGGGTAATTCGAGTGGTGCTATAGATTAGTTCAATGTTATGTGATTTCACAACTGGTAGGGGACATAGATCCCAGTCCCTTAAGTCTTTCCATGACACTCTTTTAGTAAAGTTTCCTAGTGTCTTATTCATTGCTTCAATCTGACCATATGTTTGAGGGTAGTTGCTGGAGTGAACTCAAGTTCGGTTTCAGTCTTTCCATAGAGTCTTCCACAAAATAGCTTAAGAATTTTTGTCCCAATTTGAAATGATGGTCTTTGGTACTCCATGTAGTTAGAAACTTCCAGCAAAAATAATTTAGCCAATATATAAAGTGTTGTTAATTGATGGCATGGGATGAAGTACACCATTTTGCTGAATCAATCTATACAATAACTATATATCCTTTTCCTTTGGATATCTGGGGTAACCTTGGACAAAGTCCATGTTAGGTCGGCCTAGCTAAGGTTGGCATTAGTAAGGGCAATGTATTCTCCATAGGGCTCTCTTTCCCCTTAGCTCATTTGTACAACTTCACAACTTATTAACTACCTTATGAATATCTGTGGTCAAATAGGCTAGTAAAAGTTCCTTTTAATAGATTGGTTGTACTCAGTTGACGTCAAAGAAGTCCCCCCCCCCCCGCCCCCCCCCCCCCCCCACCCCCCCCCCCCCCCCCCCCCCCCCCCCCCCACCCTAAGCAGCTATGTAAAGCTCCCATGGGGAAACATTGCAAACTACTTCATCTTAAAATGTATATGTTTCAACATGAATACAATACTTGTTTAGTCTTAATGCAAAGCACCATTATCATGAAGCCAATGTAACTTGGTAAGGTCTGGTTGCTTAAAGTTTTGCATTAACCTTTGCACATGGGATTATGTGACTATGTTTATGCAACGTCTTTATCTACTATATAGTGCAATACTTTCCTTTTGATGGTGCACTTAGTATGGAACAAATTTTATCTCTAATCTTCCTTGGACGTACGGTAAGTAACTTAGTATCATCTCAAGCTAGGAGTCATTACTTTCTATGGTCAGCATAACACAAGTCTCCTCTTCTGCTTTAGCTTTGACTTTATAACATCCTTTTCCTCCTCAATCTCACTTCATCGGTATTATCTACTACATCTCTTTGGACGTCACCATGACACGTTGTTTAAACACTCAGTAGCCATATGTTTAAAAAGCTTATGCCATTTAAAGTACTTTCTCATTAGTCTTCTGTCCGAAGATTTATCCTCTCTATATGTTATCAAGGTTAGCCTATCTTCAGTTTGGCCTTGGCTATCTTACTTGGCATACTAACCTACTTACTTCGTTATATTAGGGTCATTTCCTTTCTTTGGCTCAATATGGCCTCCTTAGCTAGGCTTGAATAGGTTACGCGATGAATGAGGTTCGGTAAAATGTTGGGGGACCCCCCGCGCCCCCCCCCTCGGATGGCTCGGAGCACTTCTCATCTACTTTTTGGACCTCTACCCTATCTCAACTGTCTTTCTATGGTATAAAACCTTGTACTTCCATAATGTTGTGATTCCATATTTAGCCTAGAAATGAACCTTGATATTGTATAGGCTCGAATTCTTCCACGTCAACTTGGTATATAGCATCTGGAACTCTCTTACATAGTCATTCAATAGATCGGCCTCTTTGGTGGAAGTTCCTACAACTTTACAAATGTTTCTTGTAAGTAGGTCTGGGCACGAATCTACCCCTTAACAATACTTTTCGTCCATGCTAGGTTCTTACTCCTTACCTTCCATCCCTTCTCTAGCTACATTAGATTTTTCCACCGAATTGTGGTATACTAGTAATCTCCAAGGCAGCCAAGTCAGAACCTTGATAGAATCTGTTTATCCACAATAGTCAAATACCTACTCGACCTTCTCTTTATACTCAAAGTATTAATTTGCATCTACACTTCTACTAAAAGGTTAGAATTTAGACTTGACATTATTAGTCTGAGGGGCTTACATACTTATTCCTATGCTCCGGTAATAATAAGCTTCTTTACTCCCCACCATACTCTTCGACGTCTTATCTCCTCATCATCTTCTTCAATCTCCTTCAACTCCAATCTTTGTCTAACAGCCAGTTTGCAACTTTCCAACACGAGGGGGTCGATGGTGCGATTAGCTCGGTTACCTTAAGGCAAATGTCTTCAGAAGCATTTTTTGATGGGTTGTGGTGTTATACTCCCTAGTGGAGGTTGCTTTCTATTAACTTGCATTGTAGTGACTAAGCTCTTAACAAGATTAGTGAGCATGTCAAGGTTATCACAAATGACCTTAGTGTTGCTACTATTATGATCACGACCATTTTAGTATCACTACTTTGGTCACCAATAATACCTTAAAACACGTGAATCTGAACATGGTACAATTACTTCTTGAAACAAATTAACAACACAAAATATATAGAAAAATATTGCTACTGTACTACCTAAAACCTTTAGTTAATATACTCTAATAAGTTCAACACTACAAATAATCACTAGAATAAGACAGAGACCAAACCTTACTCTATTTCAACGAAAACAAAGGGAAGAAATAGAGTAATAAGAACTTCTCTTACATAACATAATAACCTCTACTATAAGCTCACAACTTTAAACTTACTCCACACAAAACACAACTAAAGTACTATGGAAGGAATAACAACAGCCATAAACAGCAAACAGATAAAATTCACAACAACTTCGCATTACGCCCTCTCGAAGTTGTACTTTGATACTAGTTTAAAGTTTATGCATCTCTAAGGTTGGGGCAACATAGAGAAACACCATAATGAAGTGAATGTGGAAAACGAAAACAAAAAACGGAAATATAGCAAAGTCCGAATAGCTACCAAAAAAAATTTGATATGTACACCAATCTATCTTACTTGGCCTACAAATCCATCAGATGTGCTCACCAACTCCGTATTGAATGGTCACTTGCCACTATTCCTTACTAAAGAGAATAGATAAATAGTTGAAAAAATATGAGAACACTAAAGTTGCTTGCATACATTAAAGTGCAGGTTTATTACACGCATCCACTTGGGTTACTTTACCTTGAATGAAAGATAATAGAAAAAGGTACTCTTATAATTAGGTTATATAATACATACCTAAAAGGGTAAAAGGAAATAAATAATATTCAGTACGGGAAGTCAGAATCCTTTTAGAATGTTTGTGCCAAAAAAAACTATGTCAATCATTAACTAGATGTTAGAATTATAATAATGGAGAGGAAGAATTTTCGTTAAGGGGCCGACTTGATTTAGATTAGGTCGAGGGCATAGTTTAGTCCTGCTCTAGAGTAGTTAGCTTAGGTGAGTTGGATGTTTATGATTGGATCGAAAGCTTAGCTCAAAATAGTCTTTAGGGCTATATGCTCAAATATCCTTTATAGTATAGTATTCAACATGTCTGTACATATGAAAGTTGGGCAGTTAGGTCGGTAGAAAAGGGAAACTAGAGGTTGGGATAAGAATTTCCATCTCGGATAGGGCTTCCAGTTAGTATTCTCTTAGGGGAGTCCTTAGAGTCATTTAAGCCAACTTTGTGCGATAAGTCCAAAGGGTTGATTCCTATTAGTTATTCCTTGTAGCTTTAGAGTTATCGTTAGATTATACTTGGATGGTCAAAAGGGCATCTCACCTGTAATTTACTCTACTGTTAGTTGGCATTTAATGATGAAGATCGAAACTTGAAAAGGAGCTAGAAATTGACAGAATAAAGAGTTAAGAAGGTGGAGAGTTTGTTGAAAGAGTATATCGAGTAAGAGATGTGGAAAGAGTAAACGATGGCAGTGAAGCGTATTCTAAAGTGCAAAACTAGGGAATTGCGTTGTCAGTTATGGGATTTGTATGACGAAGATCCCCCTAAGGAAGCTTGATGGGGATACTGATTAACGGTTTTGGATTAGAAGGGCGAATTTTAAAGGCAAAACTTATGTGAATGTACTCGGTCTGTAGAGAGAGGAGGCTTATCACATCGCATTAAATTGCAATACGAAAGCATACAAAAAGTGAGAATTGAAAAGTCTACTTCCTTAAGAAGCTTCACTAAAGTTTACTTCGGTTTCCATATCTTTTTTTTTTTTTTTTTTTTTTATACAACCATTTCAATACATTTACACTGGGCTTGGACATACTAATTTAACCCGCTCTATTATCGTCTCTTCGAAATCTCTACCTTGACCAAGCATAAGTTTAACTACTTAGTACTCCTTGTGCCTTAGAGAGTTAGGCAATCTGGTTCTACCTTGGCACCTGAACACCCGACTCAACTTGGAGGATAAAAACTGTTCTACTCGATCAGTCTAACTTAGCCCTTAAGTCATCTAGCTTGGACATTTCCACCCCGAACTTCCTTACTTCGATCCTTAATTTACCTACCTCTAGCATCTTCACCCTAGCCTTTTTCTGCTAGTATCAAACACCTAGACACGCTATGTAACCATGGATGTGGTATAGAACAACATTATTGCTATGTTGCTTTAGCCTTAATGAGAACCTCAAGACTAAATTGACCGTTTTGCCTTGAGAAGCCCATCTTCTCCTCTTTTTGCCTTTACAAACAATAATGATATAGCGTAGGAAGGGAGGGTAGTTGGGGGGGAGGGGGGCGGGGTCGGGGGGCGAGAGGGTTGAAACCTGTTGATAGGGCCATTTAGTAATTAAGCCCCTCAAGACTTGTGCATACTTAATTAGGCACATGGCCTAGGTTGTGCTCTTTAGACTCTGCCTCCTTAGCTTCTGTTGCTAGCTTTAGGAATATCTAAATACAACGATTACCAAATTATGACATTGACGCGATAACGTTAAACGATTAGGTCTCAATGGCTCCTTCTACAATTGCGAAAACATCTTCTCAATCCTTGCAACTCCATACATCATTTAACTTACGGACGTGGCTTTGCTTATTTAATGCTCTATAACCCACTGGCGCTACTCTTTCTATAAATATAAGGCTACTACCAAACGTACCTACTTAATATGTTGCATTGCTTAATCAAGATATTATTTTCTTGCATCCTTATTATCTACATATAATTTTTACTAACGTACGTATCAGAATGGGCCATATTGAACAACACCCTAAACACTCATCACCTATTCTTGTTTTGCATGCCTTATATTGGGTACAAATTCAAAAATCACTTCTTAATCTTACTAGTTAAAACTTATAGACAATATATAGTACATCCATGATTAAATGAGTATTACAAAATACGTGTATATATATAGTGTATAAATACCAATAAATATTGTCTTATATTATGAGTGCAAAACACAAGTATTAATTTGGAAATTACCTATGTAATTTATTATATGTGTCATTATCTATTCATATTGACATGGTCACGTATGATACCAACATTGCTGTAATACCCATTGAAATTTTTTTCCCTAATCTATGATATGTGTTAAAAATTAGATAAAAATAATATAGTAAAGTTAAAATAAAACATTCAAATTCTTATAAAGGAAAAGAGGGTTGCGATAGTAAAGAACGGAGGATTAATAAGAAATCATAGGGAAAAAAAAAAGAAGAGAGAAAAAACATAGGAAAGTGAAGTTATATTTCAAGTTGACAATTTATTTTTAAAATGGGCAATTGCAAAATAAAATTAAAAAGTCTTAAATCGTGAACAGTTAATGAAAATATAAAATAAAATATTTTAATATATAAGATAAGATAACTATGTAAGACACCCAGTTGGTATTTAAGAAAGCTTATCTATAGATATAGGTGTTTTAAGATTATTATGTATAAAACTTGTTGTAATCACAAAATTTATTATCTTATTAAAATGAAAAGGGTTTCATCCTTAGTTGATAAATTGGTCAAAATCTTCATATTATATTGACTTACAATCTTTTAAATATGAATCATTGAATTGGTAATCTAACTAATAATCTGATTTAAAATAATACAAATTAAGGATAGATGAAATACTAGACAAACTCTTCATAAAATACAAATATACTTTAAGAAAAAATGAAAAGAAACAGATGTATCAAGAGAAAACGATGAGTATGAAGAGAGGATGGTAGGGTCCTTTAAAAATTGCTTTGGCACTAGGAAAAATGAGCAAGTAAAGAATAAACACGAAGGTGAGGAGTGGGAAAGAAGTAGAAAGCTAGAGGTATAACTATCATGGATGAAATGGTAACGGTCATCAAAAATCTGCCTAGTCATTTGTCTAATTGTTTTCTTCCAAAGATTACCTGCCTTTTATTTTAATATAATCTTTTCAGGTAATGAATTTTTGTATTGCCAGATAAGTGTTACAAAGATGCACATTACTATATAAAGATTAAGATTACTCATTTTCCATTGGATTTGCTTTATTTTCTTATTTTTTTGGTCCCATTCCATATGCCAATTTCGTGTTTTCTAAAGTTAATGATTTTATCTTTTCATTGTAATTTTAATGATATAAATACTAATCTTTCAATGTATTTAGATAAGTTTCAAATATTAATACTTTCAAGCTTTATAAATATGAAAATTTAAATACAAGTAGCAAATTAATACAAATATTAATAAAAAATTAAAGTAACATTAGAATATTGGTTATGCAAATGGCATCAACGGTAAAATTAATTTTTCATTTTTGTGTTTTTAGTTTGAGCTCATATTTATGACAACTTTCGTTTATCATTTTTCTGCTACTCATTTCTATATCATAGGTAGCTTCATGATAGGTGTTAATGTTATAACTTATCCTTGGTATTAACCGACTATTTTTTTTTATTCTTGCAATAACATTAAATTGAATTAGGATTTGTTTAAGTTATTGTTTAGAAAAAAGAAGATTAGAAAAATTGTACACCTTACAATTTAGCCTTTTAGGTATTATGTCAAACTTAAGTATTGAAAATATTTCCGAGTCAACTAAATTATATAAATTTAATATTAAACCAAATATGTATAACCCTAATATACTATTTGGAACTTTATCGTGTACATAAAACTTTAGACATTATGTATGTGTAATTTATAAGTGACTAAACTCGTATCAAATAAAAACTATAAATCCTAAAAAGCTAAGCTTGTAAAACCCAAAAATTTATCCTAAGATTAATAGAATACCCAATTTGATAAAATTATCATTAGTATTGCTAAATCATGAAAAATTGCCTTCGAACGATTAAAAAACAATTTTAAATAATATGTTAAGTACTTTGAACCAATAAATTGATATAGCTTAATAAATTTCAAATAAATCCCTATGTACCACTACTTGTAGTTTCGTGCATGTGCATGGTATAGTATTATTATTTATTTTCCTTCTTAATGTATATACGTATATTATATATATTTTATATAATTAAATATTATGATATACTATATTTTATACATATGCCTTCTTCTAAATTAAAGACTTTAATGAAGTATTTTTTTTTTATTTTATCTAATAAACTTAATTTAAAACCATATTAAATGATTTCTTTAACTAACTAAATCCTTATTATTTTTCCTCTATACTTATAACTATGAGCTATACTTCTACCTCTTTTCATTTCTATTTTTTGTTTACATAAGTACTCTTATAGTACTTTCTCTATGCTAGAAAAAGCCAACTAAGCAAGTGTCAAAATCATACCAAAAAACCTTCCCCTTTTCATGTTGGGAATGAAAGATCTTAAAATAGACACACTTTAATTTACTTTGATATTTTATCCACATAAATTTAAAAAAAAAATGTAAAAGAAAAAGGGGCGTCTAAGTTCGCTGCCCTAATACTACCCATTTCATTTCCTAATGTCCCTAGATTAATCTAAGTATAATACCTTCCCTTCACTTATCAATTTGGCTAGGCTTTTTTCTTCCCAAATTTCATTTTTCAAAATCAAACCCCCCTTTCAACTTAAAGAAACATGCCTACCCTTTTCCCTCTCTTCCATATCTATCTCTTCTACTTTTTCTTCTTCTCAACAAAACTTACATCCTATAGAAAACCTCAATTGTAAAACATAAAATTTAACCTTTTAAGTACAAAGTTTAAACTTGAGTACTGTAGGATAGTTTTTCTAAGTTGATAGAACCGATAAAATTTAAAACTGATTATAATTTTAAATTCAAAACCTAAAACGAATATAAAGCCATAATGTATTTAATTGAAACCCTAAATCAAGTATAAAAAAAAAAACCCCAAACTCTATACTTTGGTAAATACTAGAGATTGAATCCGAATATGATAAAAACTTTAAAAATAGAACTTTAAGCTTATGAAAGTACAAATTTACTATAATAAAATAAAATCCTAACTAAGCATAATAATCTGTAGAATTCACTAAATGACTGTAAAAATCACAAGCAAACAATTATGATAATTTAAATATTAATAAGTGAAAGAGTACCTAAATAGTTTAGGAAATTGATAAATATTATTATTTCAAGTAGTAGTGACTATATTATATTATATATATCTAAATGAGTATTATATATATTTACTCTAATTGACTTTTTAATTACATTAGTTTTTGTTTTATGTCATTATATATAGCAAATGTTAATTTCATATTTTATAATTTTTATTTATAATTATATTATTTAAAATTCTAAATAATATTTATAGGATTAGAAATATTTATAGAAAATTCAAAAATTCATTTTACTTAGTTATTCACTTATTTTCCTATTTTTCCTTTTTCCTTATTATGTTTTTCTTTTTCTCTTTTAATGATACTTGTTTAAAAAACAACTATAATTTTATTTAATTAAATGTTGACCAAGTCAACATGTCATTATCTTCTTAAACCTTCTCTCTTTTTCTTTTCCTTTATTTTTTCTTTTCCCCTCCTTTTTCTCTTTTTACATCCATCTACCTAGCTTTAGAATTTTCTCTTGTTCTTAATTTTCTTCAATTTATACATACAATTGGTCCATCTTTTCCCACTTTTGAATGTAATCTCTCTCCTCCCTTTCTAATCTTCCTCGTTTAATTTTCCTCATTTCCTTACTAAACATTCTAGTTAAAAACCCAAACAACTTTTAATATGTACCAACATAAGATAAGGGATAGCAAGTGGATTCTACACCCACAAACTTTAAGAACAGTAAATATAATTTTCTTTGTATATTTTTATTATTAGTTTTCTTATGTAAATTATGCTTTAATGTAATTCTTTGGTATTTGTGCATATTACACTTGATTGTATTGTTCTGCATTGATATTGATTTTTAAGTATGTTTTTTGTTTAGTATGTTTAGGAGTTCCTTGTACCTTAGTCTTTTCTAATGAATTATTATGTTATGTATACTTGATGTTTTGTATAAGTTCGTTCTTTTATTTTCATGTTATAAACATAAAATTCATATTGAAATATATATTTAATTCTAAGTTCATGTAATTCATAGTTAAATGAACACCTATTTGTATAGTGTATGTAGGTATAGTATAGGTACATATATAAGGTGTACACAATTAACTATAATTAAAACTTAAGAATAATTTACATGTATATGTAAATAAGATAGGAAATACATATATATACATCATATCCCACAATATTTGCCATATTATTAGTATGTACACAAACTTACATAATAGGAATACTAGGTATTTGTGCCATATATATGTAACGAAAAGTATATAGATATGCATATATGTAATATATGAAATTTGTAAAAATGTACATTAAGAAAATATAAATATACATATATTTATATTCGGGTATAAAAGTGCGTATAAAAATGAGTATAAATATGTTGTACTTGTATATAAATACATAAAATAATAAAATATACTAAAAGTATAAGTACATGTATAGGGTATATGTATAAAATGTATGACCGTAAGTATGAACAATTGTACAAATTATTAGTATAATATAAGTATATGTCAAGTTCATATACTTAATATTGCTAAGTTGTACATATAAAGTTAAGGATTGCATGTGCATATTTAGTATGAATAAGGACATTCATATTTATAATATACCTAATTAATATAAACATAATAATATATATATATATGTGAGTGTGTGTTATTTATAAGCATAATGGGCTCAAAGCTATAAAGGAATATAAAGCCCATGTAATTAATAATTAATTAATTATAAATAAAATACTAAATATATCTTAATAATTAAATAATTGGAAAAATATAAAATATAAGGAAAAATTTAACAATTGCCTCTAAATGAATGGAATAGTGCAACGTCAGTAATTTAAAAAAAAATCAAATATTTAGAAAATTAACAAAATTAATAGAAAATAATATTAATTAAATTAGGAAAAAAATTCCAATATAAAAATTTTACTTAATTAGTTTTAAAAGTAAAATTAAAAATAAATTAAATAAGAAATTTACACTAAATTGGACTTAAAAATAAAATATAACTATACACTTAGAAATTAGTTAAATTATAAATACAATAAAGAAAATCTTAAAATATATAAATTAAAATTTTAAGCGTCAAAATAACAAAATTTGTGTTCATTTAACCAATAACGAAAAATGTGGGTTTTAAAGTCTAAAATGGACCCTACTATGTGAAAATATGTCTAAAATCGATAACAATGAATTATAAATTCATTAAATATTGGTATGAAATGAAAAAGTTATAAGTAACTTTAAACATTTAACTAAACCGAAAAGGAATGGTAAAATAATAAGTTAAATTGACCTTATAAAACTAATTAATGAGGATAAACCTTTGAGGTAAATAAATTAAAAATACATTTGATACAATTATAAACGAACATATAAGTTATAATTCCGATTTATCCTAATAAGGTAAATTAAATCACTGTTCATGCTATACTTGGGTTATCAATGGGAGTTAAGCTATCCATAATAGACATTTCGTTATTGAGGAACTTAGTCTTTCTAAATACTTATAAGTCTCTATCATTCTTTTAGGTACCAAATTGTTAAGTTTTGGAATCTCTTAGAGGCTTAGAGAACAGATTATTTCTAAGTGAAGGAGAATTTAATGATCTATTATATGCCTTGTATTTGATGTTTGTATGATATTGTTGGTCGATACCGATTGTTTATTAAATGAGTATTTTATTGTATGCTATTATTCATATTGATCACCTTCTTTAAACTTATAAAATATAAATATCTAACCCAAAACAACTTAGTTATATTTATAGATATCTATGACTGAATTTGTATATGTTGATTGTGCTATTTTTGTAGATTTTTGAGAAAAGTTCTTTTGGAAATGTTCTTTAATCCTAAACATATTTTTGATATGATTTTTGTGATAGCTCATAGTGGCCTATGAATGATATTTTTATCATTTGAAGCAAAGGTAGTATGGTATTTACATTGATTGTGAAAGGACTCGTATATTAGGCCTGTGGGGCTTTGGATAATATTTTGATTGTGAGAGGACATACTATATTTGTGCCGTTAAGGTTTTGGACTATATTTGGATTGTGATAAGACTCACATATTGATGGAGCCTTGGTGATAGTTTGATAACGAGTGAAACTCACTTAGTTGTGTCCAAGGGGCCTTGTATGGTAGATAGCTCTAGCTGGGGTCCACCTATTTAGATTGTTTTTTTTACTCAAATAGGGAAGTAGTCGAGTGTCATCTTAAGGGACCATTGCCCCAAGCATGTTCAGAACATAGGGGAGGGTTGAGTCATTGGCAGTACTGTCATGTAATATGGGAAAAATCCAAGATCAAGCACTAGTAAACTAAATTAAGTAATAGTGAGCACATAAATTTAAAATAATATAATTCCAATCAAATTTTAACTCAAGCATAGGTAAGAGGAAAATATAAGGTTTTCCTCTAATAGAAGTCATATCGTATCGGGATAAGTTATCAATAGTAGTCCAAGCTACTTAATAAAACTAAAGATATGAATGATTAAAATTAGAGAGTTCAAATATAAGTAAAAATTGTTCACTTGAGCTCTCATTTCTAAATATAATAAACCTTAAGATAGTGCAAAACTAACCTTAAGCATTCCCGTTTGTCCACTCCAACCAAAGATACTATTGTAATAAAAACTATAAGGGGTGAGCTCAAATAATTAGTGTGTAACTTCTTACTTTTACCGACACATAATATCCAAACAAGTCTTTAATCAAGCCTATGAATGCATGAATAAGCATATGTCAGGAAACAATATATACAGTTGGCCGGTAATTGTTTTTTTATATAGTACGATTTTATGCCTATCGTCGCCAGGTAAAAAGTATTTAGGATGTCAAGACCAGCTATACATAGTCCAAATTGAGGTCTTTATCAATAATATAAACTCAAGTATTGTGTAAACATGGCATGGCCTCAAGTAGAAGTCGGCACTCTTCGGAGTCGAATAGTTTCATAATAGGTTGAGGCAAGAAACATGTACGATAACAATCTCAATACTAATATGTATCATGGATCCAATTAAGCACGATCTACCTTTCTACTATGTGATGCTTATGCCTTTAATTTCACGTTATAAGATGCAATACATGTTCAGTTTAATTAGGGGTTGAATATTTACTTGGCTCAGATTCATAGGAGGCTAATTCATTTATATTCATACACTCCAATATCCTAAAATCTAATGCATCAGGCATATTACATTTGTAATAACTTAAGATATTTGCAAGCAAAAATCAATTTCATAACAAGCACGTACAATATACAGATGCTCTTAACATGTACATGTTTGTTATTCTATTAATTGGATAATTCATTATCTAAAGTACAAAACAAGTTAAAGCGGAATTCCAGGTATCTTCGTATCTGAATTACAATTTTGGCTATGGAGTATTCTATTTGCATAAGCGTATCTAGGCTTTTTGCTTACCAACCCGATTTAGTAGTTTTTGTAATTCGGACGTATTATCTTTGTTTTAACTCCATTTTTTGTTATCATAGAGTACGTGTTCATCGTTTTTTAATGTTCTTTCAATTGGTTTAGGTTATTTCTAAGTTTTTAGGTCAGAAAGTTTTCGGTTGGGCCTTACAAGGTCGTAAGGCCAAATGGTAAGTTGGGTCTTGTTAGGGTTTGGACTAGTTTTGAGTCTTAGGCTTAGTTTTTGACCATGGGTCTTGTTCTTAATAATTTGGGCTTTTCTTTGAAGTATTTTTGATTGGTCTTTTTCTGCCCAACACCTTAAAATTTTTAAGTGGACCTTAGTAATATCTTATGGGGCCTAAATAGGCCTTTTTACGAAGTTTAAGCTCTAACATCACTAAGGGGAATTACGGGGTATCTTGGATGGGTATTTAGGCTTTAGGCCTCTTAATTAACTTATTCTAAGCCCTTCAACTAAGGTTCATATTTGGTCTCTTAGCCATTTGGCTCTAAAAGTGTCAGTTCTTTTAGGCTTTTTGAGCTTAAATTATCTTTTAGAGCCCTTAGGCAGTAAACCTATTTGTCTTTTTAGGTTTTAGCTCAATATTGGATGTAGTTTAGCTAAACTTTTTTAGGGGGTAACAGATTTGGACATAAAAGTAGTAGTGGTTATTAAACACCATTTTTATGTTCTAATCCACTAATTAAGCTCAGTTTAGGGCCTTAACTATACTTTAGCCTAACTTAACTTGGTTATTAAATCCTAAATCATACTTAATACTAAATAATCATGTTTATAACGTTAATAAATCCATGTTTTATAGATCTAATAGGTTATGTAAGTGGTAGCCTCTTAGTGTTCTTAAGGCTTATTTTCATTTCATGCAACACTTGTTTTTATGGTGATTGTACTTAAGTAACCTATGTTTTTACTCATTTATACACTATAATCATGAGTAAAAATGTATAGACAAAGTGTGTTGTTATGTAAGTGGCAGCATTTAAGAGAAAAATGGGGTTTTACCTCACTTCTTATGATTTAGTCCAAAAATCAACTCTCACTATATTATCTTACTTCCTAGTGTTATAACTCTTATCAAAGTGTGTTTTCTTTTACTAACCTTTACATTTTCTTCATAAGAAACTCTAACACATTGGATTATTGCTATAAAGAATGTTCTTCCAAGGGAAATATAAGTTAGCCTAATATTTTCTATAGAAAAAAACTAACCTAGTTACTTACTAGAGCAAGGGATGGATGGCTTCCTTGTGGTTTGTGTTGTAAGCTTTTGTATGTATGTAAGGGGTGTGTGTGTGTGTATCAATGGGCTAGGGGAATGTGTGTGGGTGGTGTTGGGCTTGGTGGTAGGTAGTTTTGTATGGTGGAGTAGTGGTGAAGTGATTGGTGCGTGATGGGTATGGGGGTGCGGGGTGGGGGTAGGTTTCAAGGATTGATCTTTTGAAAGAGTTTGGGAGGGTTTTTGGTGTATTTAGGAAATATAAGATTGAGGAAAAGGGATGGGGGTATAGCTGGCGAAATGAAGAGGCAATGATGGGAAAAGTGTGTAATGTATGTGTGTGTATAAAAATTATTTTTTGAGTAAATAAGGATAGGCTTAAAAGGGAACCCTGTCTCCTTACTTTATTGCCACTTAAGGAAAGATTTTGTCACTAAGGTACAAGATGCCATTAAAATGTAATTAAGGGATAGTCTTGTAGCCTTATTAAGTTTAACTTGCAGTTAATTAAGATTGTAATGATTGTTGCTTGTGGAGATAAGGTAATTGATAATTAACTTGGCATTATTAGACTAGTTAAGTGTAATTAGGATTTGTTTAGGGTTTGTTGAATCTATATAATACACTTTAATTATTGTAAGCAGTTACACGTATGCTTAGGGTTTATTTAGGGTTTGATGTTCGTTTATAGTATTCGGTTGTGTATAGCTCGAAAGTTAGGGTTTAGTTGTTTAGTGCTATCCAAACACTTTTATTATTGGACTAACCGTACTATTAGGGTTATTCATTGTGTTAAGATATTTGATCGATTAACTTGGGCTTAAGATCTTTTTAGGATTTTATTAATGGTCCTAGGGTTTTTGTAAGTATTAGGGTTCTAATGTTCTTGTTCATTTTGTTAAAGGTTTTAGTGGCTTACTTCATTTATGGTATGGTTAAAATTTAGGGTTCGATTCTTATACGTAGGGTTTTATTATAATGTTTGAATGTTTCTAGGGACTATCCCGAAGACTTTATCATCTGACTTTGCTTATAGATTGCCAAAATTTCGCAAGGTTTATAGGCCGCCTTTGCAAGATAAGGTGGTGGTACCCTATACAAGTAAGAACAGGAGATATTGATAGTAGAGACGACATAATTTTACACTTTCCCATAGTTTTAAAAGTTCTATGGGTGTGTTGCTTTACATTCATCACCCTCTATTCATTTCATGTGTGGATAGATTACATGTGTGTTAATAATGTTTGATAACTTGCTGAAATGGTCGTGGTGAGAAAGGGAATTTCAATGTGTTGTGGTTGATCATTCCTCCCATAGTTTCTTTTTTACAGGTTCCATTTAAGTTGAGATTGAGATAAATTCAAATGTAGAGTGAGATAAGTTTGATAATGTTAGAATTAGTTGAGACTTTGTATAGATGGTATAGAAACATTCTTTGTAGGTAATATTGTATGCTAAAGTTCAATATAATTAGTATTTCTTATAAATTTTTACAAATTTGAATGTTTATCAAGTTTATTATTTGGTAGGAGATACTGAATTTTTACGATTCTAAGGAACTGCGTACAAATATTATATATCTATATGTATTATTATTTTATAAGAAATTACAAATAAAACCTTAGTGATTAATTATTTAGAGTTTTTCAATCTCTAACTTGTAAAGTGGTTTTTATATCATGAATGCACACATGATATGAAATTTTAGACAATCTTACTAGGCCTCCCTTAGTGTCATGACACTTAACTCCACCAACCACCTTGAACTAGCATAACCCCTCTTCCCTCTCATCCTTATTATTATTATTATTTTACCTCCCTTTTCTTTCTCACTTGATTCAAACTTCACAATAAGGACACTCTTTTACCAGGCTCTTTGGCCAACACTTAGCTAAGACGGGTCTCAAGAGCTCCTCAAGCAAAGACTATCCAACAAGTGAGAGTAACTAATTTCTTTTTTTCTTCTTTTCTTTTCTGTCCTTGTAACTCTTTATATGCTTAGTAAATGTCTTATGTAATATTTTCCTTATACAAATAGGGCATAGTTCATATACTCTTGTAATGCTTACTTTTTCCATGTATATATAGTCATGGTTCTATCTATTACCTATATGGTATTTTTCCTTCTTTTGTAATTTCTCTTTCTTTTCTCTTTTATTTTTATTTTATTTTAGGACTTGTGCCTGTATATGTAAACAACACATGTACGGGAATTTATGTTTAATTTATTAGATACATATAGATATTAGTTTGAAAAGGATAATTTTATATATATATATAAATGTACATGCATATATAAAAACAATATATAAGCTTGTACTTTACATCTTTACATTTGTTTATGCATATAGTTCACCTCTTTGTTTTCTTTTATACTTTTCCAGGGTTGGAAAGATATATATGTATATATATATATATATATAATACTATGCATTTATATCATTTAGGTGTACTCTAAAGATAGCTAAAAATACTCGGTACCAATTTATTGTTTTACACTATACTTTTTGAATTCACATAAGTTATATACATGTATTATATTCTCTGGGTAGAGATAAATCATTTATTATAATGTTATTAATACTTAGGGACTATTTTGAGATTAATAGGTATACTAGTATTATTGTTATAGTATATGCCATAAAGAAGAAGCAATATGTATGTATGTAATTATGATGTGGTGTAGTAGTATTTCCATTTTTATTTTTTTTTTGTATTTATTGATATTTAATTATTTTTATATATTGTGTGCATTTTAATATAATAATGAGTAAAATACCAAAAAATAAGATAAAAATTAATAAAATGCCCCACTAACCCAAAACTAAAGGCTAACTACATAAGCCCTTAACTTTTCTAACCTCTTAAAATTGAAAATTATGAAAATTACTATAATAAATTAATTTAGAATTATTATTATTAAAGATAGTTAGAGGAGTTTGTAATTTTAGTGGCACTAAAATGGTATATTAGGAAAAAAGACAGTTGGATCCTAAGGCCTATGGAAAAATGGCCCATATCTAATATGGCCCCTAGGAATAAGGCACAGAAAAAATTTAGGAATAAGGCCCATTTAAAGGGAAATAACTAAGATTTTCGGCCAAAAAAAAAAAATTTTAGAAAAATAAAAATTTAAAAAAAATTTTTTAAAAATCCCCTTAATTTAAAAAAAAGGTTGAAGTCCCAAAAATAAAAAAAATTAAGAAAAAACCCCTAAAAATATTAAAAAAACAAAAATTTGGGGCCCAAAAATTTAAAAATATTTTTAATTTCTCTAAGCCTATAAAAGAAAAAAAGTAGGTTTCAAATTCTAAAAAAAAAACCTTTTTATGTGGAAAAATACATTCAAAAATGATTAAATAATTGACTAAAAGATCATAAAATTGGGGATTTTTAAAAAAAAAAAGTTCCTTGCAATTAACGTTTAGGATAAAAAACCCCCAAAAAAAAATAAAAAAAAATAACTAAGTTATTTGTAACTACTTTTTTTTTAAAATTTTTTATTTAAAAAAAAAAATTTTTATATTAAGGGGTTTAATTTTAATCCTAAGTATAGTGGAAATGCGAAAATTTCAATGTATAGTTGATAACCATATGCTAAAACCCAATTGTAAATTGGTGCCGATGAATCTTAACTTTAAAGGGCATTAAATCCCAAAAGTTGTATGCAAACACATAGTTAAAACTATATTTACATTGGTTGGTATATTACTTGTTCATGTATTTATATAATTATTAATTAATTGATTGATAACCTACGTATAGTATAATAGGAGGGATTCTTACTAAGCTTGTATAGTTACTCCCAACAATTGTCTTTGTAGGTAATTGTAGACAGGTTTTAGGATAGGAGGCTGAGTGTAGAATACGCTATTGAATGGTATATGTAGGGTTATAGTTAGAAAAAGATATGTATTATGGATTAGAGTAATTCTATATAATAAATAATATTTTAGTTAAAAATTTCAACATCTTTAGTAAGTTGTAGAAATTTTATAATGGCTTACCTTATCTTATTATTTGGTAGGAGATACCAAGTCTTTATGGAATTCTGATGGAGATGATATTGAGTATCTATAATTATCTATATTTTTATGCCTATGTTTAACAAATTAAAAATGAAAGTCTTAGTGATCAATGTATTTAAATCTTACTGTTTGATTTGTAAGGTGGTTTTAATATCATGAGTAACATGTGATATGAAGTTTTTAAATAATCCTATTGGATACTTTAGGATCCTGAAATAAATAGTGAATTGTTGTTGTATTAGTAAGCACTTACTCAATTTAATATAAGGAAACAAGGATTTAAAAAAGATAAAAGTAGTAAAAATGGTTCAAAAGTGTGTTAAAAAAAAGAAAAGAAAATGTCAATTGTAGTAACATATTGCAAATGTATTTTGTTAAAAAACATTTAAAAAAATGCTAATAACCTTCAAAAGTGCTTCATTAGGAAGTTATATATACTTACTATTAATAGAGGAATTTATACGTGACAATATGAAATTATCCAGTATAAAATGACATTACCTAGTAATTAGGAATCTCCAGATGTACCTTATCCCACTCGTAAAAAAAAAATGGACAAAAGAACTCCCATGAGTTTTCATGAGCAAGTTTAAACTATTAATGGACAAAAAGGATTTACATATATATCACACTTTGACTAACCAATGATGCATCGACAATTCATGTATAAAAGTAATTAAAGCAATTTAATATTAATTTAGAATATAACACAAAAGTAATTAATTAATCGTTGGAAGAGAAAATGAACCAAATTTCATCACTCCCTATAAATCTAAAAACTAAGGAAGTGGTACTTATAGAGAGTACGACATATAATATTGGTAATTTGTTAAACTTAACTAACAAGTAAACCCTTTATGTTTATATTTTAGAAGCATAGAAAATATACGAAAATCAAAATGAATTATTCCTGTTTACGTTTTGATAAAAATGAGTTTCCTTTTTTTTTTTCTTTAGTAAGGAATCTGCATTTCCATGTTAAAATATATCTTTACTACTCATTGGTCCAAAAAAAAAAAATAAAAAACTAGAAGTAAAGGAAGAAATAAAATTTTTTATATCTTTTGACAACAAAGTTCACTAGTTTTTTAGCAATTTGATAGAACAACATTAAAGCTAATCTATTAAAAAATTAATTTTTTGAGATAAAAAAAAGAAGTGATTCTTTACCTCCATTTCTGACTATTCACTAATAATGTAGATAAATATAGATACATTCATATAGATTAATTGTATATTTTATTCTTTGACTTATAAGATAAAATAGTCATTTTGCCCTATCCTCATTACTAGCTTAATCGTAAGAGAGGAGTTTGTTTTGAGTGGAGTAAGAAATTACTTAGAATGATAAAAACGTTAAAGGTGGAAAAATGGGGTAATCATTTAAGGTCAAAATAAGAATATGTAGATAAAAATAGGGCTGCTACCAAGCAGGTTCTTATACGATACTTGACCCCTCTAACTAGGTTAAAGAACCCTATAAGGTTTTAGGATGAGTTTGAGAAAGGTTTTAAAACTTTAAGATTTGGGTTAGGTCTTAGACTTACCAAAACCTAATGGGAAAATTTGAACTTAATAAAGTTAATAAATATGTATATAGATTTATTATAATTATTTTTTATTGGGGCCTAATAGGAAAAAAGGAAAGAAAAAATAATAAAAAAATATTAGTTGCAAGACTTTTGATTTTGTCTAGCAATAGAAGATGGTTATGTGAATGTTTAATCATTAATGGATACAATGGGGACAATGAATTTATTTAATTTTGGAATTTTGATATCTTGATGTTGTTGTTTAATTTTGGATTGTAGTAGATGGTTATTGGAAATTTAAAATTGTTAAGACAATATTGTTGCATGCGGAAATTTTGATGAAACTTGATTTGAGACTACGCTCATAACAATGATATGAAGCTATTTTGATTTTTCTTTTTTTTTTTATTTTTTACATGGTAGCAAGTTGGGTTGGGTTTTAAGCTAGTTTTACAAAATTGTATGGAGTGGGTTCTAGGAATAAGATAAGAACCTATAGGTTCTAGGAATAGTAAGACCTATAAGATAACAAGAAAGTTTGGGTCTCGAACCGACCCTTGGCGTCCTTTGATGAAAATACAAATTTTGGAGATTATGCAAACTATAGTTATCTATTTTAGTTGCATAATCTCCAAAATTGTTTACTTTTTATAAAAGGAGCCAATGGGTAGGTTCGAGACCCAAACTTGTCTATGTTATATTATAGGTAAGTTTATTCTTATCCTAGATCCCCCTATGGGGTTCTTATCCTTATTCCTAGAACCCACTCCATACAATTTTGTAAAACTAATCTTAAAACCCAACCCACTTGCCTACATGTAAAAAAAAAAAAAAAAAGAAAAATCAAAATAGCTTTCATATCATTGTTATGAACGAAAGTCCAAATCAAGTTTATCAAATTTCCCATGCATCATATTGTATTACAATTTATTTTCCAAAACCACTACTACAATTTCCAAAATTAAAACAACAACACTCAAGATTATCACAAATTCAATATTAAATATAAATTCAATTGTCCATCCATTGTATCCATTGAGATAAACATTCACATAAGCATTCTTTTTGCTAGACAAAATCATAGAAAGTCTTGCAACCTTAATATTTTTTTTATTATTTTTCTTTCCTTTTTTCCTATTAGCCATAAAAATATTATAATATATCTAATTTACATATTTATTTACTTTATTAAGTTCAATAATTTTCCCATTAGGTTTTGGTTAGCATAAGACCTAAACCCAAAATCTTATAAGGTTTTAAACCTTTCTCAACAAATCTCATCCAAAACCTTATAGGGTCCTTTAACTAGTTAGAGGTTGCAAGTATCGTATAAGAAAACTGATTGGTAGCAGACCATTTTTTATCTATCATATTCCTTATTTTGTCCTTAGAATGATTACCACTTTTTTCCATCCTTTTACTGGTTATTTAATCATTTCTAAGTAATTTATTACTCCCATCAAACAAACTCCTCTCTTATCGTTAAGCTATAATGATGATAGGGCATATTGACTATTTTTTTATAAGTCAAAGTATAATTATATACATTAATCTATATGAATGTATCTATATTTCTCTTACAATTATTAGGTTGACAAAATAGTCTGAAATGGAGGTAAGAATTTCAACTTCTTTTTTTTAATCTCAAACAATTAATTTTATAATAGATTGGCTTTAATGTTGTTCTATCAAATTGCTAAAAATAGTGTTACTTTTTGTTGGCAAAAAAGATATAAAAAATTTTATTTTCTTCCTTTTCTCTAGTTTTTTTTTTTTTTTTTTGGACATTGATAGTAAAGTTATATTTAACAGGAAAAAATGCAATTCCTTACTAAAAGAAAAAAAAAAAAGGAAATTTTATCAAAACGTACTACTGAGAATTATTCAATTTTGATTTTCGTATATTTCTATGATTCTAATATATAACATAACATGTTACTTGTTAGTTAAGTTTATAATTTCAAATATTATTATGTGTTCTCTCTATAAGTACCACTTGCCCATTAGTTTTTAGTATTTATAGCCCGAAAGTGATGAAGTTTGGTTCATTTTTCTCTTACATCGATATAAATTAATTACTTTGTGTTATATTCTAATATTATATTTAAATTGCTTTATTTACTTTTTATACATGAATTGTCGATTGCATATTGGTTAGTATGTATTATATATGTAAATCTTTTGTCACATTAATAGTTTAAACTTGCTCATGGAAAACTCATTTTCTTTGTTCCTTTTTTTTTCTTTTACGCAGTTGGGGATAAGGTACATATTGGAATTACTAATTACTTGGTAATGTCATTTTATATGGATAATTTCATATTGTCACGTTTTTAATTTCCTCTTTGAATAGTAAGTCATATAGTAAACTTTCCATAATGAAGCACATTTGAAGGTTAATTAGAATTTTTTACAATTGTTTTAAACAAATACATTTGCAATATGATACTACAATTGTACATTTCTTTTCTTTTTTTTAACACACTTTTGGAACCAATTTTTACTTACTTTTATCTTTTTTTTTTTAAATCATAGTTTCTTATATTATTTGAGTAAGTGCTTACTAATACTACAACATATAAACTATTTATTTCAGGATCCTAAAGGTAGCCTAATAGGATTATTTTAAAAACTTTCAATCAATTGTGTACTCATGATATTAAAACCACCTTACAAGTCAAACATTGTAAGATTTTAAATAATAGATTCACTAAGACTTTCAATTTTAATTTTGTTACTTAGCCATATAATATAGATAACTATTGATACTCAATATTCCATCGTTCCATCAGAATCATAAGACTTGGTATCTCCTACCAAATAATAAGTAGGTATGCCATTTTAAAAATTTCTCACAAACTTACTAAAGATGTTGACTATTTTAAACTAAATATATTTATTATATAGAATACTCTGAATCCATATATACAATCTTTTTTTATCTAACTATAATACCCTTCATTTTTACCATTCAATAGCACGTATCTACACATAAGCTCCTATCCTTAAACCTTGCAATCAATGACCTACAAAAGAACAATTGTTGGGGAGGTAAGCTATACAGCTTAGTAAGTTATCCCTCCTATTAACTAGTACGTAGGTATCAATCATTAATTAATAATTTTATAAATACATGAATCAAGTAATATACAAAACATGTATATAGTTAACTATGTGTTGCATACAATTTGGGATTATTTTAATGCACTCTTTAAAGTTAAGATTCATCGGCACCAATTACAATTGAGGTTTTTGCATGTGGGGTTTTCAACTATACTTGAAAATTTCGCATTTCCAAAAAATATTTGTTTACATTTCCAAAATCTAATAGTACACAAATTCCCAAGTCTTGCGGTGTAAAAATGGCTCCTGTAGTCTACCCTTACGCCTTACAATGGAGATTTATAGTCTCAACCCTCACCACTCATAGTTAGAATCTCCAAGTGCTATGGAAAGGCCATGAGCTATGGGTAAGTTTCTGTTTCTGTACTAGTATACCTTATTAAAAATCTTTAATTTAATATATAGAAGCAACCCTAATTTGATCTCCTCTTTACTCACGCATGAGGTGACAATTAGCACAAAAGTAACTGCAATGCATGGTTGATACATGAATCCATTTAATTTAAAATAGGTCAAATATAATTAGTCAAATTATTAGGTAATTCAATTTTATCAATGCATAGTTAATTTAGATGCACTAACTATAAGTAATAAGTAAAGTATAGAGTTATCTGAATAATAACTCATCGACCAAAGCTGTGCTATTAATTGTATCAATCAAAGCACAACTCGCCCTCTTGATTAATAATCTATGTGATAAATAAGTAATAATACCTAATGAGTATTAGATATAGTGCTGTGTAAATGGCTAATAGATAACTATTTACTTATGATTCCCATTTTCGCTTTAGATTTTGCACATGCAACTTTTTCATTTTTACTTTTTTTTTTAGCACTATCTTGATCAATTTTTTCGAGTTCAAGTATACTTCTTCAAGTGATATATTTAATTAAAATTTTTAATGATATTTTTATTGCTATCTTATCTTTATGGTAATTAGAAAATAATATTTTATCAATTACTTTGATATAATTGTTCACAAATATACATATATATATTTCCTATAGAGGAGAAACCGATAACATTACATCATAAGTATTAATTTAAGGCATTAATTGTATGAGTCGAAATATTTGAAAGTAAAGTTCTATATATATGCCATATACATGTGCTCTTAAATGTCTAAACATTCTTAAAGTGATATACTTCTATAGGTACGGAATAATTAAATATATAAAAATACAACAACAACAACATTAATATAGGGTCATAACACTTATAAGAAGTCAACTAAGTATATGACGTATGGAACATGCGATCGATCTTAGAATACTACTACATATAATTATGTTAATGTTTTTCAATTAATGAAAAATATTCATTTTCATATTTTTCCATTCAACTCTAATACTTTATCTAACTTATATTATTATCACACTACTACTTATTCCTATTATACGTTAGGTATTATAATTAAATCTAATATAATAGTATATTAATACAAAATTTATAAAAATGTGAGTACTATGACTTAGTTATGTTATTTATTTTCTTGGTTTTTCCTAAATCGTTAATTGCATGCTAACTTTTTATTTTAAAAATCCAATTTTTATGATCTTATAGTCAATTACATCATTTGAATGTACTTTCACTTGTATAGGTTTGTTTTTGAAAGTTTGAAGGACCCACATTTTCTGTTATTGGACTGTAGTGTATTACCAAATTTTTATTATTTCGGGCCCATTGCTTTTTATATCTTTTAGGGGATTTTCTTAATGGTTTTATTTATTGGACTTTACCTAAATTTTATTAGTGGACTTTAATAATTTTTTAAATTTGATATTTCTAAATATTTTTTTTTGGGCCGTAATCTTAGTTATTAGCCTGAAATGGGCCTTATTCCTAAGTTTTTTTAATTCTATGAGTTATGAGCCCAATTGTTACATATTTAAATTTTTCTTAAACATTATTTTAGTTAAATGATTTTTTATGTGCCTTATTCCCTAGGGGGCCATATTTGATATGGCACATTTTCCATGCCTTAGGATCCAAACTTGTCTTATTTTCCTTAATTACCATGTTAGGCCCTTAAATTACTGACTACTCTAACTATCTTTATAATAATATTTCCTATAAATTAATTTTGTATTAGTAATTTCCATAATTTTCAATTTTAAGAGGTTTAGAAAATTTAGGGCTGATGTAGTTAGCCTTTAGTTGGGTTAGGGGGCAATTTTATTATTTTTTCTATTTTTGGTATTTTTACTCATTTATTATATTAAAATGACAAAATATATATAATAATTAAATATCAAGAAATACAAAAAAAAAATTAAAAATGAAATACTTTACTACAGCACATCATATTTTACATACATTCATATGTGCTTTCTTCCTTTTGCATATATCTATAAAAATAATACTAGTATACTATTAATTTCAAATATGCCTAAGTATTTAAAATAGACATTATTATAATATATTTTTATTCTACCTAGAGAATATTAATACATGAATACATTTGTATACATAAAGTAAGGTGTATAAATGGTACCAGTATTTTAATATCTTTAGGAGTACACCTAATATATAAAATGCATTTTATTACTTTATATTTATATATATACATATATATTCTTTCAACACAGGAAAAGTAAAAAAGATAAAAGTGAGGTGAACTATATCAGCATAATACATATGTAAAGATGTAAAAGTACAAGCGTATACTTATGTTTATATATGATGTACATATATATATATATAATTATCCTTTTCAAACTATATCTTTATGTTATCTATATCAATATATTCCCGTACATGTGTTGTTTACACTATACATGTACAAGTCTAAATTACACTTTAATAAAATAAAAGAGGAAAGAAAAGAAAATTACAAAAAGACAGGAAAAATACGCATATAGGTAATATATAAACCATTGACTATATTACATGGAAAAAAGATACATTACAAGAGTATATGAACTATTGGCCTATTGTATATGGAAAATATTACATAAGACATTTACTAAGCATATAAAGATTACAAGGGACAGAAAAGAAAAGAAGAAAAAAAAATTAGTTACTCACGACTTGTTGGATAGGCTTGCTTGAGGGAGCTCTTGTGGACCCGTCGAGCTAAGTGTTCGGCCAAAAGAGCTTGGTAAATAAAAGAGTGTCTCCATTTATTGTGAAGTTGATTCAAGTGAGAAAGAAAGGAGAGGAAAAATAATATTAATAATATGTAATTGAGAGGCAAGGAAGGGGGTTCTTATGCTTGGTCAAGGTGGTTGGCTGGAGTTAGTGTTCATGACATAAGGGTCAGGCCTAAGTAAGATTGTCTAAATTTCTAATCATGTGTGCATTCTTGATATAAAAAACACTTTACAAGTTAGAGATTGAAAACTCTACAATAATTAATCACTACTAAGGTTTTTTTATTTGGTAATTTCTTATAAAATATAATAAATATAGATATATAATATTTTACAGTTCCTTTAGAATCGAAAAATTCATATATCACTACCAAATAATAAGAACATGATAAACCAACCTTTGTAATAAATTATAAGGGAAATTACCTAATTATATATGAACTTTAGGCATACAAATATTTCTACAAAGAATGTTTTTATATGACATCTATACAAGTCTCTATTTCTAACATTATCATACTTATTCTTCACTCTACATGAGATTTATTCTCAATCTTCAACTTAAATAGAACTGTAAAAGAAACTATGGGAGAATGAGCAACCACAACTCAGTGAATTCCTTTCTCACCCACTACCATTCAAGCAAGTTATCAAACATTATTAACCACATGTAATCTATCCACACATGAAATGAATAGATGGGTGATTGAATGTGTAAGCAACAGCACCCATAGAATTTTAAAACTTTGGAAGTGTTAAAATTATGTCGTTCTACTTCCAATTATCTCCCTGTACTTATTGTATTAGGGTACTCACCTTTTCTGGCATAAGGCTGGCCTATAAACTTGCGAAATTGTAAGGCAATCATAAAAAGGCAAAGTCAGATCGATAAAGTCTTCGGATAGTCCCATAGAGAACATTCAAATTATAATAAAACCCTAAAGTAAATGAATCGAACCTATAATTGTTTAACCAATTAACCCTAATGAAGTAAGCCCTAAAACTTATCTAATTGAACAAGAACACTTAGAAACCTAATACTTACAAAACCCGGACATTAATAAAAAATCCTAAAAAGTTCTTTTAGCCCTAGTTAAATTGATCAAAATATCTTAAACACAATTGAATAAACACTACTAGTAAGTTAGGGTCCATAATAAAGTGATTGATATCACTAAACATCTAAAACCCTAACTTTCGAGCTTATACACATAACCGAATTACTATAAACGAACATCAAAACATAAATCTACCATAAGACATACGTGTAAACTGCTTAAAATTAATTTAAAGTGTATTATTTAGATTCAACAAACCCTTAAAACTATCCTAATTCACTTAACTAGTCTAATTATGCATAGTTAGTATCAATTACCTTACTCCACAAGCAACTATCTTTACATCCTTAATTTAAACTGCAAGGTTATACTTACTTAAGGGTACAAGACAATCCCTTAATTTAATTTAATGATCTTGTACCATTAGGGGACAAAATCTTTCCTTAAGTGGCAAATAATGTAAGGGAGGACATGGTTCCTTTTAAGCCCATCCTTATTTACTCAAAAAAAAATAAATACGACACACATACATACACACTTTATCCCATCATTGCCTCTCCTATTTCGCCAGCTATACCCCCATCCCTTTTACCTAATTCTTTTTTTATTCCTAAATACACCAAAAAACCTTCCCAAACTCATTTCAAAAGATCAAACCTTAAACCTACCCCAACCCCGCACCCTTACCCATCACCACAATCACTTCACCACTACTTCCACCATTCAAATAAAAAACTACCTACCAACCAAGCCCTTCACCACCCACACTACATTCCCTAGCCCTTTGATACACACACACACACCATTTCTTACATACAAAGCTTACTAACACAACCCACAAGTAGCCATCCATACCCTTGCTCTAGAAGTAACTAGGTTAGTTTTTCTTTATCAGAAACAGTTTTGGACTTTATATTTCCTTGGGGAAGATCATTACTTTTTAGCATTATTTCCTGAGGTGTTAGAGTTTTTTATGTAGAATAGGTAAAGGTTCTGTAAAAGAAAAACACACTTTGATACAGAGTTATATCACTAGTAAGTCAAGATAATATAGTGAGAGTTGATTTTTGGAATAATTCATTATGAAGTGTGGTTTAAAACCCCATTTTTTCTCTTACATGATGCCATTACATAACACACAAACACTTTTCTATACATTTTTATATCATGATTATAGTTTTAAATGGTACAAACATAGGTTTACTTAAGTACAATCAACCATAAAAACATGTGTTGCAATGAAAAGGAAAATAAGGCCTTAAGAACACTAAGTGGCATACCACTTTCATGAACCTATCTAGATCTATAAACATGATTCTACTTAACCTTAATACATGATTTTTTAGTTATTTTTAAGTATGATTTAGGATTTAAATAACCAAAGTTTAGTAGGCTAAAGTATAGTTAAGGCCCTAAAACTAGCTTAATTAGTGATTAGAAGTTAAAAATGGTGTTAATAACCACTACAAACTATTTATTGTCCAAATCTGTAAACATAAATAAAAGTTAGCATAAAAAACTGAAATCAAATATTGAGCTTCAAACCTAAAAGACAAATAGGTTTATGCCCTAGGCTCTAAAAGTTAATTTAAGCTCAAAAGCTAAAAGAACTGGACTTTCTTTAGAGCCCACAATGGCTAAGAGAACCAAATATGAACTCCTTAGGTTGAAGGGCTTAGAATAAGTTAATTAAGAGGCCTACTAAGCCTAATACCCTTCCAAGATACCACTGTAATTCCTGAGTGATTTTAGATGCCTTAAACTTAGTAAAAAGCCTATTTTGGCCTAAGAGTATTACTAAGGTCCACTTTAAAAATTTTAAGGTGTTGGGCAGAAAAGACCATTCAAAATACTTAAAAGAAAGCCCAAATTATTAAGTCCACAAGACCCTTGGTCAAAAAACTAAGCCTAAGAACTCAAAACTTGGTCAAAACCTCTAAAAATGACACCAACTTACCATTTTGGGCCTACGACCTTGTAAGGCCCCAAACGAAAAACTTTTTCTGACACTGTAAAAACTTAGAATAAACCCTCACCAATTGAAAGACATTAAAAAACGATGAACAACGACTTATGATAACAAAAAATGGAGTTAAAACAAAGAAAATACGTGCCGAATTACAAAAACAACTAAATCAGGGTTGGTAAGCACAAAAAGCCTAGATAGCTATGCAAAAAGAAATACTCATAGACCATAATTGGTATAATTCAGTTGACGAAGCAGTACTGGGATTCCGCTTTACTTGTTTTGTACTTGTAGCTAATGAATTATCCAATTATATCAGATAACCAAACATGCTTACATGTTAGGCATATGGGATTATTTGTACTTGCTTGTTATGATTGATTTTTGCTTGCAAAAATATCTTAAGTTATTACAAATGTATTGCATGTGAATTAGAATTTAGGATATTGAGTGTATGATATAATTGATTAGCGCCTCATGAATCTGAGCTAGTAAATATTCAACCCCAATTTAATCTGAACATGTATTGCATCTTATAACGTGAAATAAGCATTGCAATCAACACGTTTTTAGGAATTTGGTTCCCCAATTGATAGGATTTCTAAAACCATTTTTTGGACTTTTAAACTAGGGGTAAACCTTGAAATTTCGGTTTTAAAATCTTTTCTGCCCTAATAGAAATACTAAGGATTGTTTTAATTTCTTTTATTTTTTACATAATTGTTTATTAATTTTTCATTAAGTTATTTCATAATTTCAACGGGGTTTTAAACTTAGCAAGAATTTTTAGGAAAATTTTTTAGGAATTTAAAAAAAAAAGGGGGCAGGGGTTAATTAATTTGTATCCCTTTAAAATTAATAAAAAAATTGAACTAGGTTATTAATCCCTGTAAGTTTAGAATTTTAAATTATAAATTTTTTTTATCCCTTTAAAATTGATTTATGTTTAAACTTTTAACAATAAAAATTTATGAATCGGGTTATAATCTAGTTGGCAGTTTTATAATTCCTCAGTTCTTTTTATTTTGGGAAAAAGGTTTAAAATCCCCTTTTTTGTTGGGTTTTAAAATTAGTAAAAATTCCTTTGAATTTTATGATTTAAAAATTTTGTGGTTCTTTTATGTAATGGTAAATCAACTAAAACCAAAAGGCATTTTAAAAAAAGGTATTTTTGTATTGGGTTTAATATAAATACAAATAATTTTATCAGTTTAGTAAAAAGGTTTAAAAAAAAATAAGGTTGGGTGAAAAGTATTTAATTTAATTTTTATAATCAAAATATTTGTATTGAGGTTTGAGAATTAAAGGTTTTCTAAAATTTTAAAGAACTTTTGGGGTATGAAAGGGAATTAAAATAGAATTTGTTTTTCTTAAACTCATTTTAAGATTATTCTATTTTATAATCGTTGCATTTTTTCTTTAAACTAACTTAGTTTAAAACAAGATTTATAATAAAAATATAAATTTTAAGGGAAAATTAAAAAAATTTTTTTTTTAAATTTTTGAATTAATATTTTAAATTGTATTTTCTTTATCTGGAAAATGGCCCCTTAAACAGTTTGTAAACCCTAAATTATGTACAACCTTTCCTGGGAAATTGGTTAATTAAATTTTTTTCAATTTTAATAAAAAATTTAAAATATTTTTCCATTAAATTAAAACCCTTAAAGGTTAAATTTATTTTGGACATTCATTATTTTTGTATTTTTCTTTATTAAGTGTTTTATTAAATTTATTTTTTTGGGCCAAATTTTTAACCTTTTTTTGGAAAAGTAAAATAACAATGGTTCCCAACAAAATTTAAGGAGATCTTTCTGTTGCTTCATTACCAAAGTTCTAAGCAGTTTCTGCCCATGTTAAAAAATCTTAAAAGTTCAATTTATTTTTCCAATGCAAATTTTTACCCCCCTTTTAGTAGGGGGAAAAAGTAAATATAATTCAATTTTTTTTAAATGCTTAATCTAAATTCCAAATTGTAAAAACATTTTGTATTTTTCAATAAATTTTTATCTTATTTACTTAATTTATCTTATATCTACTAAACCCCTTTTTATTCCCTTTTAAACTTTTTAAACTTTTTTTACTGCAATGTAATAATAATTGGTTTCCTTAAAAGGTTTCCTTTTTCCCTTATTTTGACCCCTTATACTGAAATGTAAAGGGAAAATTGTTATACCCTGAATACTAATTTGGGTTTAAATTTATATCGTTTTCCAATATTTTTGGGTTTTAAAGTTTTTTTTTTTATTGGATTTTGGGGTTTTCTTTTTTTTTTTTTTAACTTTTTTTATTTTTTCTTGGTATATAATTTTTTCATTTAAACTGATTATTTTCTTATTTATATTTATGTTTGGTTATGTAAAGTATTTAAAATTTGGTCTTAAAAAAATTTAAAAAGGTTTTAAAATGTAACCATTTTTTTCTTAAAATTGGAAATTAAATAATTTATTTTTAAGGTTTTTATGTTTAAAATTAGTTGTTAAAAAAAATTTTATGGATTTTAAGGAGTTTTAAATTTTCCCTATTTTTGAATTTAATTAGTAAAAATTTTTTATGGTAAGTCTTCAAATTTAAAAGAACTTCCCTAAGTGGAGTTAAAAAAGTAATGGTTGGTTATTTTCTGGAAATTTTGTTAAATTAGAGTTTTTTAAAAAATTATTTTAAATTTTGATGCCTTGTTAATTCTTACTTTTTAAAATTTTAACTTTTTTCTTAAAATGAATGTTGAATTTATTAATGCTTTTAAAATAAAATTTGAATCAATACCTTTTGTTCATTTTGTTTAAAATTACTAAATTTTCTTAAATTTGGTTTTGATTTCTAACCTAAAACTTTTAGGATCTTCAATTTTAAGTTTATGGAAAGGAAACTTGCTTTTAATAGGTTGCTATTAAATTTCATAAATATCCTGTTTTCCCAATTAATAACAATTTTAAAGTTTATAATTTTATTTATTAATAGCAATATTTAAAATTTAGGAATTTTTGTTAAACAAGGGAATAGTTCATGATTATATTTTTGGTTATTTTTAAATTTGGTTTCTAAAATAAAAACTTAAATTTTTAAAGAAAAAACTTTTATGGTTTATTTAAAATTATTAAAATAAATTAAGTTTTTTAAAGATTTTAATTT
>JAMXBC010000207.1:0-35109 GCA_024138005.1 Lumnitzera racemosa
AAAAAGATGCCACCCCCCACAAAAAAATGTTTAAAAAAAAAAAACACCAATGGTGAGCCAGCTGATTTTTGCTAAAAAATTTTCTATGGAGATTGCCCCATGGACATAACAGTAGACGTTTTTTAGTATTAGCAAAGCCGATATCTTTGCTAAGTTTAAGAAGAGGATAGGGAAGGAACACTTTAGAGAGCCTTTGGCTAAAAAGGGGCAAAAAAATTGGATGAGAATGCCTAGAAGGCCCTCTAGGAGAAAGCTTTAAGCATCAGATTTGCTGATTTTTACTACTTAAACTAAAGAGAGTTATTATTATGTTGCCCTATTTGAGCCATACTATTTTGAATATCGATTTTGCCTTAGGGGATAGAACAAAGTCCCAGCTCTATTAGAGGGAATCCTTCTTCCCCAAAGATAAGGATAGTATAAGGAGAGACATAAAACAAAGTTCAAGGTAGTAATAAGGCCATATTGCTGCAAAATTTTTATGTTTATAGGTCTTTTAGGTCATTGGTTAGTAACTTTAATGCTTTAGTATTTGTGCGATTGTTAAATCTTTTGTGCTTATTCTACTAATTAGTAGTCATGTTCTAATGGTCATAAACGAGGCCAAAGAAGAGATGAGAAAAGGTAAGTAGGTCTATTTTCTCTTTCATATATACATATGGTAGAAAGCCAATTAGCTTATCACTTAACTATTCCTATGTAGAAAGTGGAGGAGGCCTACAAACTCTTCCAAAGCACAAATCATTGCGGCAAAAAGTATAAGGATAAAGGCCGAGATGGATGGTTGAGAAGCTACAAGGGAGCTTGTAGAGCAAGTAGAGGGCTCATAGAGAAGTATTTGTGAGGTTGTCAACCTTGAAGATGTAGATAATGAGCTCTTCAAAGAAACCACAGAGTTAAAAGGATTGGGCTGGGGGGAAAGGAAAGAGAAGTACTGGAGCTTAGGGCAAATAGTTGCCTCAATAGTAAAAGAGGAAGACAAAAATTTAAAGGGGCCCCTTCAAGGACTTGGAGACTAAAAACTTCAAACTTGAGACTCAGGTAGCCGAGCTAAAGCAGGCTTCCCAAGGCTAAAACCCTTTGTGGAGGAGGCCTATAGATTGTCACTCTTAGTAGGCGATACAAGAAGTACTCCTTAAGAAGTTTTTAGAAGGGGGTTTCAATTAGCCAAGGATGATATTTTGAAAGTTCACCCTGACTATGAACTCTCTTGCCTTGACTTTGTCGATGTGATAATGTTGATGTTGATAGTGATAAAAGATGTAGAGGTTGGCAATGAAGGAAAGGGGGAAGGTTAAGGATGGGATAAACAAACAAATATGTTGCTATTGAAAACCCTATCCTTTAAACCAAAAGCTTGCTACAAAGAGACCCCTTACATTCGAAAGAGGCTTCCAATGCTCTTATTGAGACAATTAAGGCTATTGAAGATCATACTTCATCGATTGTTAAGAGTGTGGCCAATTAAGGCCTTAGTTTCGTTAATTCTACTAAAGAAAACATCCCCACCCAAAAATTTGATTAATTCCTCTAAAGTTGTTTTAACGTTGGTTAGGTCGGGATGTCGACCTTTGGATTTTTGTCCTTTGTTTAAATTTCTACTAACATTTTACCTACTAATTTCATAGCAATTTGTTTCATGTACTTTAAGAAATTAAAAATGCCGAACCTTTCCTAAGGGGCTTTTCAAATTTTTGTCCCTATCTTTGATTAAGGATGTACTTACTCATCCATTTATCTATAGAAATGGATAAGTCAAGTTGTTAATCATATGAGATATGAACTTATCTTGAATGTTAGAGTTCATTGATTAGACTACTTAAAGGTAGTTGAGTTCATTAGTTGTATTAGGTTAGAACTCTTTTAAATAGTCATGCTTGTTGGCTACTTAAAGCTAAGATTTAAGCTTGTTAACCATTCAGGCCAGAACTTTAATAATACTAGCTTGTTTGTTGTGTTGGCTTAAATACATCATCAGTTAACTACGGTTCGATTAGTAATTTTTAAGAACATAAAAAAAGGATTCGTATAATAGGTTTAAGGAACAATTTATTTCAGTTTAGTAGAAGCAAGCTATTAACTTAAATAGTTTTCAAATAAGTATTGAAAAACAAACACATAACATTCTTAAATAACAAAGAGTAGTTACTCGAATTTCAACATAAGATTCTTAGTGTTTAAGCTTATGGGACAACTTATCCCTCCAGCCTCTCTAATTTGTAGCCCTTATTCCCATGACTCCTAGACCTCTACTTTGATCCTCCTAATTTGCCATTGAAATTTCCTTGATTATCTCGCATGTTAATTGCTTCCATCTTTTGCAAACCAAGTCCCTTGGGTTTAAAGATTTTGTATTTGAATTTTGATTATAATACCTTACCACCTTATGTTGGTAAAGTGGCAAACTCTTGCTCTTGGAATATCTTGTATTCCTTCTATGGTATCTAGAGTGGCTATTAGGTGACCTGTTTTTACCATAACATCAAACTTTTAAATGTGCAAATTAGGTAGTTCTTATTCAATCAATAAGACAGCTTCTAATCCGAAGGCTAATCTAAAAGGAGTTTCTCCCATCAGAGTTCTGTAGGGGGTCTTATATCCCTATAAGATGTTGGGAAGCTCATCAGCCTATTTCTCTTTACCTGATCAAACTCTCGCTTTAAACTGTATAGGATGGTTTTGTTAACATCTTTACTTGCTTTGTTTCTTTGGGGATAAGCTACTGAAGTGTAAATTTTGCCAAATGTCACGGGATCTCATAAATTGGGGTAGAATTTCATTGTCGAATTGTAGGCCATTGTTAGTGATTATCATGTAAGGGACTTTGAATTTTAACAAAAATAAAGTTTGATATGAATGGCTTGACCTTTTGCTTGGTTATCTTTTTCCATTGCCTTGAATTCCACTCATTTTGGGGAAATAAAACTACTATAATGTTATAAATTACCATGTATAGTAGCCTTAGGAAAAGGCCCGAGTATGTTCAATCCTCACTAAGCAAGAGGCTAGGGCTAGTTAAAACTATATAGCTTTCGACAGGGTGCATGGCTAAGACTTTATACTTTTGACACCCTGAGCATTGTCTTATACATTCTTATTTATCCTCTTTATGGTGACTAATAAATGCCTATCATCAAAGCTCGAACATATTAATTTTCTGAGCCTTTACAAAGTTACTTTGCATTTCTTGTTTTTACATATAAAAAAGAACTTATTGCACATCCCTTAATGCAAGGCAATGGACATAGGGTTGGGTAAGTAGCATTTTATTATACTTGCATTAATCAAGGTTTTATCTGTACCTGAGATACAAAGCCTTTAAGCTTATTTTTATCTATAGGGAACACTCCATCTCTCAATAACTCAATGTTTTAGGTCCATCTATGATTTCTCTTTTGGGAAAAAGACTACACCATATAGCGCATTGGTCCATTGTTTCCAAACTCTTGCTTTGTAAGTTTTTAAAATGGAGAGTTTGTCATTCAAATTAGGAACGATGTAATGGCTAACTTTGACATTTTATTAGTATTTAAATTTCCAAGCTCTAAGGTTTCTTTACAATCGTGAAGGGATGGAAATTCCTCTAAGAACGTTTGTATAATAGCTAACTACTTCTCATTACTTCCTCTTTCACCGCTTTGCCTGCTTTAACCTGGTTACAATCAACTTTGAGTTTGAAAAGGCTTTAATTTTTGTCTACTCCAACTTCCTTTGTCAACTTCAGTTGGCAATTAAGGATTCGTATTCAAATTTGTTATTACTTATCGAAAATCCAACTTTAATGCATAAGTCTATTTTAAACATTGTGTGGTCTTGTAAGATAATTTCTTGCACGGCTTTCTCTTTCCATCTTACATCGTATTTTTCTTTAGTAAATTCGGCCGCAAAGTTTGCTATGATTTGTTCCTTTAGTGCCATTATAGGTTTAAAATTACACAAACATAGGCACTTAATTCAAGGGCATACTTGATCATTCTTATCGAGGAGTAAAGTTATTGTAAAGCTTTACCGTAGCAGTTGATCAGTGAAGACAATGATCTAATGAGTTTTGAAACATAGCTTTAGCTTTCCCTTTTTGAAATGAAAAAAAAAATTTCTTTATCTTGGTATGCCTTTGCTTTGGAACTTGCAAGACATGGCTTACTATAGATCGATTTGTGTCTTTTCCCTCTATAAGAATAAGAATAAAGGAAAGAGATGGGCTACTGACAGATAGTTTTAAGGGCAAGTCTTCCTTTTGGAGTAGGGTTTTTTAAAGCACTTGTGGAGATGATAGAAATCCTTTAATTATTGAATGCAGCCTTGCATTCACAGTAACATCTAAATTTCTTAGGATTCTTCAAATCTTAAAAAACTTAGTACATCTATCTACGTTCTTTAGGATGAATTTGTTCAGGGCAGCAATCTGACCTACTAACTCTTAACTTCCTTTAAATTTGACTTGGGGATTCATATTCATTATTACATCAAAATTTCTCATATTTGCTTCAATGCCCCATTAGGTTACCATATATCCTAAGAATTCACTTGGGTAGCCTTGAAGATGCAATTTTACGAATTTAGATTCATGTTATACCTCCTTAATGTGTTAATGTCTCATGTGGTTGTAAGGTGTCGAACCTCTTCTTTTCATTGAAATTTTCATATGATTGGCATATAGTTTGACATTTTAGTGGATTTGGGGCTTGAACATTTTTTATTACGAGCATTTAGTTAAGTTTTCACTATATTTTTTTAGCCTAAAGGGCATGACCGTACAATATTTTGTCCCAAAATTTTTTAAACAAATGAGGTGTGTACCTTGCCTTCCTTCTTCATTTTGATTTAAGTATAGCAAGAAAACACATACATAAAGAAAAGCCCAAAGCATGCCTGGAGGTGAATCTACCTTTGGTCAATCATTGGCAAGGGAAGTAGTCCTTAGGGCAACCCTTATTGAAGCCAGTGAAGTTTATACAAATACGTTACTTAATGTTTGACTTTTTGACTATCACACAATTGGCTAGTCATGTTGGATTGAGGTCTTTCCTTATAAACCTTACTTTTAGTTAATTTTGAATTCTTCTTGAATTGTTGTATTTCTTTTCAGGGGCAAAAGCCTTTTTTTCCACCGAATAACCCTTTTTCATTGGGTTTTTATTTTAAATTTTATGTGTCAAAAACCTCTTGGGGGTGTTGCTTAATAGAGTCTTGTAAAAACATTGGCATTATTTGAAGGAATTTATTAATTTCTTGTCAAATTTCATTAGCAATGGCTTCCTTATCTTAGTTGTTTTATCGAGTTGCCCCTAAGTTGATTTCCTTAACCTCATCTTGATTTTCATGCTATAAAAATTAACTTAAATTTCCCTTTATTTAAAAATTTTTGGGGTTGAATCCCCTTAAATTTAAAAACAGCTTGGCCAATTGCCATTTCCCCCTGAAACTCCAACTTAAAGGGACTGGGAAACTTTTTCTTTCAAATGTGTATTGAAGGAACCCATGTAAAAACAATTTCTGGCGGTTGACCCATGATTATTAAAATGTGCCCAAATTTTGACAAGAAAATTTTTTTTTCCTTTATTTTACTTTTCCCCATCTCCCCAAATCTAAAGGGAAAAAAGATTCCCCGTTACTCTACGGTTGAATATTAAAAGCATAGAAGAAATTGTAAGATCTTAGCTATGATTTTTTTCTTTTGCTTATCTAGTGAAGATGCTAAAATATGATATTTACCGAAACTTCGTAAAAAAATTTGGGTTTTTTTCAAAACCTAAAAGTTGGAAAAAACCTCACTTGATGCCCAATGCTCATCATGAGGCCTTTGTATGAAATTGTAAAACTTATTTCTTGTCGCACATTGCAAATTGTAATGTAGGCATTAATCAAGCTCGAAGAGCCAGATCAAGTAAAAATAAAAGGTTTCCCCAACAATGGTTTTTATGATCCCCATTTAGAGCCCTATTATTATTCCTCCTTCTTTACCTCCTTTTGGCTAAGAGGTCAATCTCATGTCTTGCTCTTTCTCTTCTTTCTTTGGGTAGTTCCCCTTCAGTTGTTGGGTTTATGAGTTAAAAAACATGTTTAAAAAACCCCCTTTAGATTGTTCCCCCTAGCAATTTTGAGTTGTATGCATTTATTAATGTTAGGCCTCTATGCAAGGGAAAAAATCGTAATATTTTTTTGGAATTTGTTCATCTTGGTTTTTTCCCGTATCGTTCAGGCATTGTAATTAAAATTTGATTCCTACCTCTATTAATATTTATTATTAGTTTGTTAAGGTAAGTGTAAATAGAGTAGGTCGGAATTATGTAGCCTCTTTTTTTTAGCACATCACCTTCTAAGTATTGGTTATTGTAACCATCGAGCTTATTTTCCAAAAATTTTTATTATTATTTTTTTTTTTAAATCTTTTTTCTTTTTTTGGCCTCATTTTGGGCTTCACTCCATCAATTAATTTTATCACATCCCAAACTAAGGGTTGTAAAACTCCACCTTTAAAACCCAAAACCAAAGCTAGGCTCTACCTTAGTATTAACATAATAAGTTTTTACCAAGGAAATCACCACTTTACGCTTGGCCCGTCTAATCCAATTTTGATAGATATTGCCCTGTGTTGTGTTTTTAAAAAATGACTTCTAAAAATGAATTTATGGCTTAAATGCCCAAAAAAAAATATCAATTTTTAAAATTTATAAAGAATAAATTCCAAAATTTTTAATTGCAGGTTTCTGAAATATGTTGTTACAAAAAGATAAAGTGACTACTAAATTTAAAAAATCTAAAAAGTTTACGAGCAGGGGTTTAATTCCTTTTTAAAAAATAGGAGGTCACTCTAGGGGGTTACTCGGGGGGAGATCTATTAGTTTTTTTTAAAAAGGTGTACAATCAAAAAAAAAAAAAGAAGAAATCCAATTATTGTCTTGAATTCATTTGGGCCGTATTTTTATCTTCTGACCTTGGAGAAGTTTTTGTAAGTCTTTGAAATATGCAAATAGTAAGGGGATTAAAACAAAAAACTTGCTCGAAATTTGGGTGGGAAAATAAAAATATTTGCACGAGAACTAATTTTTTCAAGAAAAAGTTTTTTTAGATGCTATACTGTTAAGCAATGCTATCGCCGCGTTATTGACCCTTATAAGATTAGAGAAATTAGGGGACCATTATTTAGGTTGGGGGTTTTTGACGTCTCACTCGATTAAAAACCAAATCGGGATTTATGTAAATGGGAGTGCTTTTCCAGAGACTTCATTAACCCATAGTCATAACCTTTTAACCATGACTCTTCTCCTATCACTTGGTTCAAAAAAGGGTTTGGGGTAGGGCCCTTTTAAAATTTTTCCCTAAAAAGGGACCTGTTTTTTTCCTTTAGAATCCTAGTTTTTCCCCCTAATGAGTTGCGATGATGTCGGGGTTAGAAGTACGTTTGAGTTTAAGTTGTTGTTTTGGGGTGTCAAACAATTTTAGTAGCCCAAAAAGCAAGTAATACTATAAAAAAACCAAAAATGGTCTAGTATCCATGACGCAATACAATATTAAACACACGTTGACAAGATAGGCCAAAATTTAATCATAAGAAAGGGACACATCTAAGGCCTCAAATATTCTAAGAATACTTTAAAAAGTGGGTTTGAAGCATAGCCCCACTTACCTATAATTTGGTTGTTTGCTAATTGGTTTTTCTTGTCTTTGTTGGGATCCTTGATAATTATCTTGATTTAGTACTTTTTCTGCATAAAAAAATTTAAAAAATATGCTATTAATTGTCTATGTAAGAATTAAAAGTTGGTTAGTTTTTAGTTTATTTCGTATCCCCTAAGAATTGGAATTTTTTGAATGGGACAAAAGTTTATTTTACCTTTGTTACTTTCTAAAGTTTTCCCTTTTAAGTTAAGTACCCTTGAATTTTATTTAATTGGAGAAGCATCTGAGCTACCCTTTGATTTACATGGGTTGAGTTCACAGCAGATTCAACCTCTAAGTTAATTTCTGTTTAGTAAATATCTAAGATTTTTCAATGAAAACTCTTTGCTATAGTTTCGGAGTTTTTACATGTTTGTAGTTGTCCCAAAATCTTCTGATTTCCTTCTAAATGAGTTGTTAAGTTCTGAATTTTTTCTTAACAAAAAGCCCTTCTAAAGCTATCTTTTGGTTTAGTTAGCTCTAATTTAAAGGAATTTAAAATTTTTAAAGCTTTCCTTTAAGCCCAGCTTTTCAAGTTCTCTAAGGATATACCCTTTAAAACCTTAGTCTTTGAATTCCCTGTTTCCCCACCATCATAATTTTTCCTTTGACCAAAACTTTAAGTATTTCCCTTTGTATGTACTCCCCTAAAAATCCCCCAGGGGTTTTTCCCTATTTATATAAATTTCCCTAAATAATTGATTCGTTCTTTTTTTCCCAAGTTTTAGTTTGAGAAACCCCAAAATTAAAACATTCCCCTTTTAAATACCTCACAACTAAATTACCCCCAGATATCTCTTCCCACTTCTCACCCTTTTCAAGTTCTAAATTTATGTTTTACCAACTATCAATAAGTGGCAAAACCATGATACAGTAATTTTTATATGTAAAATTTAATTCAAACATTGGTAGTATAATTTATCAAAATAAATTAGCTTTCCAAAATATTTAAGTAAGGTCCATAAGAAGGATATATTAATTTTTACTAAAATTACCTTTTATTCACAATTTGGGGCTCAAAATTAGTCAAAATATAGAAAAAACATTTTTGGGAAAAAAAACTTTTCATAACTTTTTAATAAAGTGGGGGGAAATTTTATAGAAAATTTGGGGGTTAAAAAATTTTTAAAAAAAAATTTTGGGGGTTAAAACAATAATTAGACAATTTAATTTCAATATCGAAAATAGCTCTTTTTGTTGATTCTTAAGGAAAGTATAAAAAAAAACTACTAAAATTTTATACAAAAATTTTTTTTTCCCCTTTAAAATTCTTACACTGAAATAGAAGAATTTTTTTTTAAAAATTTTTTTAGGAAATTTTTATTATTTATTTTAACTATATTGTTATTGTTTTATTATATTCTTGAGACCGGCCAGGGTTTATTAAAACTAAAGTCTCAGCTTACTCGTAAAATTTAACTTTCAGATTAGTTTCACTGATGCTTAAATTACTTGCTCCTTTCCCTAAAGGAAAAAAAGTACGGGGCTTACATTTTTACCCCCCCTTAAAAAATGTTTTTATGAAAAAAATTTTTTATCAAAAACCTATTAATAAACTAATCATTCTATCTTCATGGGGTTGTTATTAAAAAATTCTTCTTAGAAAGAGTTCTAGTAATTGTTTTCCCCATGTTGGTTTGTTTCCTATTGTCTTTGTTATTGAGCATCCCCCCCTTTGAATCTTTACTATTTAAACCCCTTTGTTTCCCTCAACTTTTTTTTTGTTCCTCCAGGATTCTATCTAATTTCCCCTTTAAACAGTGAGATTTTCTTATAGATCTTTTGGTTTAATCTCAACTGTTGCATCTAGTCCTTTCCTTGTCAAGTAACTTTGTTTGAGGCATTTCCCCATTGAATTTTATATACTCCCTATCTCAATTGCTTATTTTTTAAACGGGGATTTCCATTATTGAATAGATTTCTCCTTTCCCCATGTATATTTTTATAAATTAATATTCATAGAGTTCATGTTTAATTTCTTTTTTTTCGTTCCTTCTTAATCTCTACTTTTTTCCCTGTAAATGTTGACTTTTCTTCATTTGCCGCCATATATTAGTACAGGTGAGTTTTGCAAATCTTGTCTTTTGAAAAAAAAATTTGACTCGAGGGGAAAAAAGAATGACTCAAAAAAAATGACTCGATTTGATCTAGTAGGAATTGACCAAAAATCTAAAACCAATAGAACACTAGGCATTGACCAGTTTTTTGTCTTACAAAAAAAATCATGACATTTTAATCGTCTTTAAGATAAAAGAATTGCTTAAAAAGACATAGGAAATTTTTTTGACAAGGAATTTGATATGAAAAAAACATGAGAATTATTGATTTGCCATTTCCCCTTTTTTTCTTATTTTTACCTAAATTTTCACTATGGGAAAAATGCCCATTTCAATTCCACTTGCAGTAAAAATTTTTGACCTTTTTCTTTTTGGTTCTTTGGCAATGCTAAATATAAACCCACAAATTATTTCTAACCTTTTTTGCTATATAGGGTTATTTTTTTACTTCTTTAAAGTTATTCTCTTTATCTCGAACTCTTCACACTTACCCCTCTTGTCAAATTATGAATTAATTTCCATACCCTTGAACTTAGTTTAATGAAAAATTTGTTTAATTTTTGTAGACCCTTTAAAAATTTAATTTAAATTTGGTATGGACTCGGTATCGTAGACTTTCCTAAGTTGCAAAAAAAACTAAAATGAAAATTGACTAAGTTTTAAAATCGGAATTAAAAAAAACTTGAAAAGACAATTATAATTTAAAAAAACCCTTTTAATCAGCAAGAAAACTCCAATCCTTACTGCGTTCTTTTAAAATATAAATAAAATTAAAAGGAACTATAAAAATTAAAAAATAAAAATTTTAAATCAAAAAATTTTCTTATGTTAAAAACCCTAAAAACAATAAAATTATCAAAAAATTTTGTGAAAAAGTATAAAAATGATTTTGAAGAATCAGGGGTTTTTTAAGTAATAATAAACAAAAAAAAAATAAATAATTAAAGGAAAAAAAATTAATAAATTTAAAAAGTTTTTACTTGGTAATAAGTAGCCCCTAATATGTTTATACATATAAAAATATTAATAAGCATTTCTTCTCTTTTCTTAATCTATCGATGATTATTATATATATGTTGCTAATAAAGCGGTTTCTTAAATAATTAAAACCAAAATTTAACCTTAAGCTCTAAAGTGCAAGTCAATTATTTTGGTTGGTGAAAAAACCCCAAAAAATACATAAACTTATGAACCCCAAAAACTAGGATGTTAAGGATTACGATTTTTATAAAAAAATTAAAAAAATTTAAATTTTAATAAAATTTTATTCCTCTGAAAAAATCTAAAATTTCTTAAGAGGCAAATCCAACTTACAAATTAATTTGAGAACCAAACCCTAAATGAATTTTTAAGACAAATTTTCTTATTTTTATTTAAGGATGTTTTATGGAAGTTGTAAAAAAACCCCACTTTTTTAGTGGCTTGTGATTCAACTAAGAACACTTCCCAAAAAATTCCCCCAAAATAAATAAGCTAAGAAATCAAGTTTACATTTAAAAACGAATTTAATTTTCCCTTTTGAAAAACCCTTTATGATAAAACCGAATACGGAACCATAGACTCTAAACCCAAAACACTAAAAAAAAAAAATTAAGGGGGCTTATAAACCCCAAATGGGTAAATTAAAAATTTTAAAATTTGAATAATTTTATTCAAATCTAGAAAAATTTTTATAATTTTATAAGAAAAATTAAAAACTAATTTCAAATCAATTTAAGAGGACAAAATCCAAAAAAAATTTTTTATAAGGGCAATCCCTTTTTTTATGCATAAGATTTGTGTAATGAATAAGTAAACCAAATAATCATCTTAAAAAAACTTTTCAATTGTACATTAAATCCCACTTTTAAGGGGCCCATGATTTATTAAAAGTTTGTCCCCAACGTTCCCAAGGATCAAAAAAAACCGAGGAAAATTAAGTTTCATTTAGAAAAAAAAAATTAAAAAATTTTTCCAAATTCAAAAATAATTATCAAGAAAACCGGCTTGAAAAGGATTAAAGCTTAAGTCACTTAAAAACCCCCCCAAACCTAAAAAAAAATTAAGGAAATTTTAACCCCAAGTGACTAATGAAAAATTTAATTTGAAAAAATTTTTTTCAACTTTTGAAAATCTTACAATTTTATAGGAATCGAATTTATAAAGTACAAAACAATGCAAAAATGAAAAAATTAAAATAATTTTTTTTTATGACCATACCCTTATCTTAAGTTAAAGTCTTACAATCATAAAATGACCCAATAATCACTTTGAAATTTCAAATTTAGAGTTTTTGGAATCATTTTTCAATTTATAATTATCAAAATCTAGTGAGAAGAATTTTCTTTTTACCCCTTCATTTATATTAAGGACAATTCTTTTAGATTTTATTTGCTTAACTTCTTTTTAAAAGAGGGACAAGTCCATTCATAACCCCCAAAAGACATTAAAATGAAGATTTTGGGCAAGGGAAAAGGGGGGCCATACTCTTGTCTTTTAACCCTCAATAATTTTATTACACATATACTCATCCTTTAATGTTTCATCATCAATAGTGCAAAATTTTTGATTTTTGTTAAGTAAAGACGACACTTTCAAAACATTTTAAAACACCTTTTTTCCCCATTTCCCTTGGCCACTCTTCCCCTCATTTGTCTCATTTCAATTTTATTTTTACTTCTTCTTTCTAAATTTGAAACAAAACCCCAAGAGGAGAAAAAAAATCTTATCCCCCAAAATAACTTTGCCACTTTTTCCCCCCCTTTACTCAAACATTTCCCCTTTTCCTTTTCTTTTGGTCCTTTTTTCCAAACCCTCAAGTTTTTAGAAAACCCTTAAAACTTTTACAAAAACCCCATTCCTAAAAGGTTAAAAAAAAAAATTTTGGGTTTCCAAAAGATGGCAAAAGGGGGAAGCAAAAATAAAGAGTTAAGTAGAAACCCTTGTGCACAACCCCTGTATTTTTTTTTAAAAGGACGATAAGTGTTTTTGTGTTATGGGTTAGTGTTTATGTTTATGTTAGGGGATTTTTATTTTTTTGAAGATTTTGTAAGGTTTAAGTTGTTTAACTCAAAACCGTTCTAAAAAAAAACTCATGAAACCCCTTTCATGAAGTTGAAAATGAAAAAAAAGTAAAGTTGGTGTTTTGTAAAGAACTTTTTAACCTTTGAATGGAAGATTTTTTTAAATTTAGAAAATCTTGAAAACAGAACTTGAATGGAAGGGTGAACATGTGGACATGGGATTTAAAAGTCCCTTTTAATGTTGATTTTTTTTCGTTAAGTTAAACTGCTCAAATCTAGACTTAAGTTAAGGAAAAAAAAATTTACACTGGGGGGTTTTTTGAAGAAACCAACTTTTTTGACATGAGTTATTATATGGAAGTTGTATTAAATGTAAGATATTTATTTTTTTGTGTAGATCATGAGTTAAGTTTATGGGAAAAACTTCAGTTAAATTTTTGGGTACGTGTTTAAGTGGGGATAATCTAACACCCAAAAATTAAAGGAAATGGGTTAAACAAGTTAAAAACCAAGTGGGAACCCTTTGGGAATATACGACCAGATCTGGAAAAAGGGTAAAAGCATTAAAAAAAAGATAAAAGAAATGAATAAAGTGAAAAAATCAACCAAAAGCAGGTTGGAAGATACAAAACCCCAAACTAAAAAACGAGCTAAAACTCTAAAAAAGAGCCTGAACTTAAGTTGGGAAAACAAAAGTAACAAAATTTGTTTTTAACAAAAAAAAAAGTATTTGAAATTAAGCCCCCTAAGGGCCCATGAATGGTTGTTTTGTCTTAGGAAAAATAAACAAAGTTGTAAATTTAACTCAAGAAATATTTTAAGCTTTTGGATAAAAAAACTTAAGACCCAAGCCCAAAGGATTTTTCAAGTTATAAAAAAGCCCCTTTCCCTACAAGGCGAAAAAAAACTCTAAAAACTGGGAACGCTATTGTTTTTTAATTGGGGGCAGTTTGCTGCCCCTTTCAAAAATAAACCCCATACATTAAAGTAAGTTGAAAAAGTTGAAGATTTTATAAGATCATAAAAATTGGATTTAAAATGAAAATGTATATGGATTGAACTTTTAAGTAAAAGGGAAAAAATTCGAAAAAAAAGTCAAGAGTAAATTCTAAGGAAAAAATTAATTAGTTTTCTAAGTTTTTTTCTCCCCCTTTAAATTTATTTCGATGGGGCCAAGGGACATGTGTCGGAGAACAAATTGCCCTTTGAATTACTTTTATTGTCCAAGGTAGGTAGTAAGTTCCCCATGATTTTTACTTTATTTTGTTGAGGTAGTGCATTAAACTTATATTTTTAAATTTTTGGGGTTATGGGATATGGGGAAAAACATGTGATGAATTTGGGATGGTGCGTGACTTTTAAATTTTATATAATAAAGGGGGAATGTTTGTATAATTATACATGCGAATTTTATGGAATGAATGTTGTCACTTTGGAAAATCGAGTTTAATTATTTTGTTAAAAAAATCCCAAAATAAAAAACATGATTCCCCATTTACATACGGAAAAACCCCCGACTATGCTTCACGCAAAAAATTAGGAAGGGACCATGGAGGCCCGCTCCTGCAAGTTGGGTCTAGCTATGTTATATATATTTAAGTCTCTGTTTTTAAGCTGATGGGCCCTTTTCTAGGGGTGGGAGGCGTACCGTGGTGAGGGGCCGAGTCTTGTGTTCTGCTTGGGCGTGTGTTTGTGGATTACGGAGGTACTACACCATAGACTTGTGATTTTAAAAAAAGATTTGTTATTCGGTAAGAAAACACTCCACCAGTTTTTTTTTGGCTTAAGCACCTGTGGGCATATTTAAGTTTTATGCAGTCAGGTTTGCATGCGTGTTTGGCTATTGATTGTTTTACATTTTATTATTTTGCATTTAAAAATTTTTGTCATGCAGTATTGATGAGGGTAAAATTTTCTCAAAGGGGAAAACTTAACCCAAAAAATTTTTTCGTTCAGGTTGATCATAGTTTGGGAATGGGATAAGGGGAAACGAGTGTAAAAATGTACATTGAATCAGTATGATGAAAAAAATTATGTTTTTATTCGGAATGTACGAAAAACAACTAATGTTAAATTTAAGTTTGTTCTTTTGTAAATTTGAATTTTTTGGAATTGTTATCTTATTTCCTATTTTAGTAGGGGGATGATTCTTACGTTTTTGAGAAATTGTGAAAAAAAAAAATTAATACTAAATTATTTTATTATTAAAGAGTAAAAAAACTAAAATTGAAAGGCCCAGCAAAAAAATATTTTGAGTCTTGCATTCTCTGATTTGCAAGGCAATTTTCTTATCATGGATACACACGTGATATGAAAATTTTAGGCAATACTACTAGGCTCCTCCTAGAGTCACTATATCTTAGCCTACATGCGTATTAAAATCTTCCAAGCATTATCTTCAAAATATGGTTTCTATGTTTGCTTTAGGATTTTTTTTTAAATATTTGTTTAGGGTCATCAAATCTTAAAGGACTTCTTTTACTTATTTTTTCCTTACTGGTATTCACTTTTGGCCCATGAAACTCTTCACTATTACTTATCTTCTCTTTCTAACATACTTGTTCCATGCTCTTAGTCATTTTTTAAATCTCCCTTTACGTTTATTCCTAACCATTAAAACTACTCTATATCTTAACTTTACCATCTATTACACTTCCGGTGCTTATCTTTTGACATGTTATGACATATAATGTGTATAATAAGAAACTAAAAAACCTCTTTAACTATTTAATTACTAGGGTAAGCTCATTTCTTAATTTCAAATAAGAAGGGTTTTATCTTTTGCATTATTCTACTCTTATTCCCCCCATCGATCCTACTTTCATTCTCCAAGTTTTTTTGAAAGTACCCTTTTCCAATACCATTCAAAGGTTTTATATTTATTAACCCATCAAGATTTCTTTGCTCATATATCTTATCAAAATTTAGCTCCTATCTATTTACTTATATATTGTGTTTGTCTCCTTTTAGTGGACAAAAGTTCTAAATGCCTCTATCTCGACTCAATCTAAGCAAGACGTTCCTTGGCCATAATAAGATCTTTTTGTTCTACCCTTTACGTATCAATTCGACTTGTGGAATTTCCAAAGTCGAACAATTCCCTTGGTTTCAGGTTCTTCCTAGTGTAGCTTCTTATTATCTTTAACCTATAAGATTTTTACCAACCAAAAGTTATCATAATAAAGTCTCTTTCTGCTAAATCATAATATTTATGTTAGTAATCATTTGTCAAAATTGTTGAGTCTATCGTGTTTGGGAGTGGTGGTAAATTTACTCTTAATAGATCTTGTGATATAAGAGAACTTAGAGTTTGGTTTATGTTCCCCAATTGGTCCTCGGGGTGTCTAAAAATGCTTTAAATTAACCATATTTCTAGCTATCACAATGATTGTTAACTATGTAATCACGATCTTGTTTAGTATATAATTTGGTTCCAATAATTCCTTTAAGTGAAAATTTTCCTACTCTCCTAATATTATAAAAAGTTCTAGCACAAATCTTCCAATTAGCTTTTCAACATCCACATAATACTTGTAATAAGTATATTCTTCTATATAGATAACATTGATAAGATATCTCACGTGCATAACTGATTCATGTATTCAACATTGTAGCTTGGCATAGAATTTAAGTTTTTAAACTATTCTCTAAGTGATTACTCTTGTTGAATCAAAGTTACATAGTCCTTAACGATATATCCTCTATAAATGTTTTAGTATTCACAAATCATTATACTAATCACATCTTATTTATTCATAATGATAGAGAAATATCTCCTGTAATATCCCAGTCCTTGCTTATAAGAAATAGTAATAGATCAATACCTCTTCTCTCTCTCTCTCTCTCTCTATATATATATATATATATATGCATATATATCATGTTACTTATATTCAATTCTATAATATGACATTACTTTTAATCCTGTAGTTTCATAAGGTTTTTTTGAATAAAAGGTAAGAGCAAGAGGTTACCTACCATATATCATGTTTAAATACTTATTTTAGTAGTTGACAAGCTTAAGTTGATCTCCACATGCATTTCAAACTTAAAGTTCATTTGATGTCATTTAAGATCATACACTTCTTATCTCCATAGCTTTCAAAATTCAATTCCATAACCTACGAGTATAGATTGGAATTTTATCTTTACATCAAAAATAGATTTACATTAGGACTTAGCTTCACATTGAAGAAAATCACATTAGGAATGAACTATACACAATGAAGAACTATACATAATCTTCCATTTACATTAAAATATCACATGTTCACTTCCCTAAATACATTGCTTGCAAATACTATTTCAATCAACTGTTGATAAGATTATATTTTTAATACTTAGAGAATGAAACACATCAAATATACCAAATACATAAAAAAAAGAGAGCTAATTTCATAAACCCTAGCTTAAACATGTCAACAGTATTTAAGTTTTTAGTTGATATCACTATTTAAGGAGCTAAGCCACCAAAAGTTACTTTATCCCACTAACTTTTGACTTACAAATTATAGATCTCTTCAAGATCAGCATAACTTCTCGTAAAAATCAATTCCATATCTACTCACCTTCACCTTATTATTTCCATTTTGAAATCCAAATGTAATCACAACACATTCTTAGGTCCTTAGGATTTTTGTAAACTTTACCCATTTTATCATTGTCATTATTATTCTTAACAATAAGTTCCCTTCTCTTAATTTACTTCATTAGTTTTTACATGAGGCTATTTAAGTCTTAGTGAAAATCTTCACCTAAGGTTTTATTTAGGATTCTTCTTCCTCTTGTATTTCATACTCCTTGATCTGCTTACACATTTGTTTGCCTCATCCTTAGTTGTTGCGGCATCTAAATTAAGGTCAGGGCCTTCTTTAGGTTCTCAATCAGATTTGTATTAATGTATCTTTTAAACTTCCTTCAGCTATAAGGTAAGTTTTCTTTAAAGCTTGATTAGGGGGTTGGTTATTAGATTGAAGAAAACTTTTATATCTACTTCCTCTCTACAAGTGGACATTTAAGAAACCAACCAATAATACTGTGAGGAAATCCTTAGGAATGTGATGTACTTTTATGAAAGATGAGTATAACTATAGAGATAGTTCCTTCCCTATTCTACAATTACTTGAAAAGCAATACTTGAGGTTATTATAAACATGGCTTTCTTAATCTACACATATCATTTCTCCAAAGTTATATTTGTAATATAAACTATAGCTCCCTTTTTCCAGTATCATTCACTTATCAACTATAAGAAAACTTTTTGCAATATGTGTATATGATCTCATCAAGAGTATAGAACATCCTCTAATTATCTTTATTATTCCATACGAGTTAATTTTAAGTTTGCCTTAATCCTCTGCTTAATCCCTTGAATCAGATTCCATAGTATCCTCTACGTCAAATCATGCTCTACTTATTATCATGAGCTTAACCAAATCTATACCTCACAATTCAAGCATAACCTCATTCTAAATTTTAGTTGCACCTTAACTCTCATTATGATCTCTCTCAACATACTCCTCATCAATCATTACTAGATTTCCCTGAACTTTGCAAATTTTTAGATCATTCCATTTAAAAAAGTGATGCATTAATACGAGAAGAAATTTACTATTAGGCTTGACTTCTTAGATCCCAACAACGTGCCAATCTTTCCTTTTTCATAAATTAGAACATAATGATTAAATTTTCTAAACTTATTGATTACTACCCAAATATATGATATACTCATAAAATTAAATCTACCTTTACCAATTAAAATTTACCAAGCATTTCCCTACCATACAAAACATTACTATATTGATCACATTATTAGTGATCCCTTGATATTTAACTTGACATAGTACTTTATTTTGTATATAAATTATGAAATATGGCTAATTTTCTTGTCATATAAGAATTAAGTTGGTTAGTTGTTAGTTTATTATCCTATGCCCCAAGTATTGAAAATTTAGAATGGTGATATAAGTTTATTTTTCCTTTGTTGCTTTCTAATTTATTCCTTAAGTCAAGATACCCTTGAAGTATTTAATTGGAGAAGCTTCTCAGCTACCCTCTGAACTACATGGGCATTGAAGTTCACAAGCAGATTCAATCTATGAGTTTGGTAAATATTCAAGATTTTTCAATGACCACTCTTTACTATAGCTTTTGAGTGTTTACATATTTATAGTTACCCTAAATACTCTCTTTGATTTACCTTCTGAATAAGTTGTTGAGTCTACTAGAATTTAAATTTTTTAATAAAAGACCCTCTAAGCTATCTTCCGAGTTCAGTCAACTTCATAAGTTCAAGGAATTTTCCCTCTAAACTTTCCTCTGAGACTAGCAACTTCAAAGTTCTTTAAGGATATACCCTTTGACTTAGTCTCTAAGATTTTCCTATTTCACTACTCATTCATAATTTTGTTTTTTGACCCAGCTTTTGAGCATATTCCTTAGTATCGTACTCACCTTAAAATCCTCTATGTTATCCTTTACTTCATACCAACTTCCTACAATTAATTGATTCGTTTATTTTTCTCCTAAGTTTTAGTTTGAGAAAAACCCAATTCAACACTTCATTAACACTTCACAACTCAATTACTCCCTAGATATCTCATTTAACTTATCATCCATCACTAGTTCTCAACTTTGTGTTACCAACATACTCATATAAGTGGCAATACCATGATACATGTAATTACTATATGTAAAATTTAATTCAACACCATCGATAGATGATAATTTTTCTCTAATAATTAGCTTACCACATATTCTAAGTGAGGTCGATAGGAAGAATATACTAATTTTTACTAAAACTACCATTTTATTCACAATTTGAGGCTTAAAACTAGTTAAAAATATAGAAAATAGTTTTGTGAAAAACATTTCACAGCTTTTTAATATAAGTGGGGAAATTTTATAGAAAAATTTGGGAGTCAAAACTACATCATTTAGATAATTTAATTTAATATTGAAATAGCTCGATTTTGTCGACTTCTTAAGGAAGTATAATATAACTACTAAATTTATACAAAATAATATTTTTCCTATATTCTACACATGACAATATGTAGGAATAAATTTTTCTATAATTTTTTTAGGTAAATTTTATTTTTAATAATTTAATGAAATTTGTTATGAAATTGGGACCTCATTGGAATGGAGCTTTAACCACTACTTGCTCATCCATGATTGTCAACTAATCGTGGCGTTAGTTGCTACTTCTAGTGGTAGTGGTGGTTGGTCCCTAGTAGCAACCTAAGCCCACATACCTTCAGTAACCTAATATTGTACTCCGATTTTGTATTTTTTCTATATTTTTTACTTCAACCTTCTAAATCCAACCATATTTTTCCAAAATCTTTGTTTGCATGTAGAAGCTTTTGGAGAATTTTGCTAGATTTGACAGAGTAATTTGGATGATCAAATGACTTCCTTTCTCTTCCTTCTTGTAATTTTCCTATATATACCCTATCCTTTATATGTCAATTTGCTTATCCTATAAACTAATAGATGTCCTAAACTTTATACACCTAAAGAAACTTCTCCAGCTAAACCCAACAATTTTTTATTAATTTTTAGTATTTTCTTTAGCTAACTTTTAACTTATTTTATATTAAATTAGGTACTTTACATAATTATGGTATATCATTATGCTTAGTAATTGCATGCAGGTATATACATGTATTTTATATATTATTTTTATATCAAATGATATTTTATTATATATAAATTAATCTCTAAATATTTACGAGCTATAAATGTTTATTTTACGCAATTATGTTAAAATGTAAAGTAGTTTACTAAAATTGTACTATTTTAACTATATTGTTATTATTTTATAATATTCTTGAGATTTGAGTCCATGGGTTCTCATTGACTAAAGTTCTCAAGCTTACTCATAAATTTTTATCTTAATTAGATTAGTTTCATCGATACCCTAAATTACCTGCTCCATTCCTAATCACAAAAGTATCAGGTTGACATAATACATTCAGAGCAACACTGAAATCCAATTCTAGATCTCAACCATTTTGGCGATAAATTGAGCCAAGTGATCTTTTATTGATTCATTAGACATTTTTTTATAGTATTAAGGACAAATGAATCCTTAATCAGATGTTTGTTTGCAAGGAAGTGTTGTAAGAACACTTCTATCAAATCTTCAAAACATATAATAGTATTTAGCTTCGAGTGTTTAAAACTACGTAGTTGTAACAATTCATAAAGTTAAGGGAAATGCTTGATAAGTCGCCACATCACTCATACCATATAACTTGGTAAGAGTACGATAATATTTGAGATGATCCTTTAGGTCCTTAGTTCCATTGTATGTCTGAAACTGTAGTAGGTTAATATGTCATAGTAGCACTTCTTCCAAAATTTTTAGAATAAAGGGACTTTTCTTAATCGTGAATTGATGACTGATTGTAATAGGAGCACTTATATGAGATGGACCAGCATGATGCACTTGCTACAATTGCTTTCATTTATCCATTCTCTTAAGTGCAAGGGTTGAGGTTCCATATGTTACTTTGATTTTCTTTCTTGGCAATTTAGGTGAACGGACTGAATTACCAGTCTTTGACACCATTGTCATTGTGCTCTTGATTCTGATTAGGTGAGCCATTTTTTTTTTTTTTGGATAAGATTCAAGATTTTATCATTCTTCTTAGATAATTCTTGATTTTCCTTAGCTAAGTCAACATAGAGATACTCCAATCTGATTAAGTAATCTTCATTAGGGTGCATCCCATGTGGAATTGCTGTAGAGGATTGTTAGCACCAGTACTCTTGGATAAACCATATCTTAACCATAGATAGAAAGGTTCAAAAACAAACAATGCCAAAATTTTTATGGCTCAAAATTAGTGTTGAATGTTTGTTGTTGAAAGAGAGAAAAGAATTAGACTAAAGGGTATTGGGTCTAGTCTGACATAACTACTCTAATACTTAAGTAAGAGTTTGTATGAGTAAGGTAAAAAGAATTGGTAAGTACGTAAGTGATTATAGTATGTAGAGAGTTCTTCTAGTAATGGTGTTTGCTTATTTGTAGGTGCTTATCTAATGACTGTCACGATGGGTAGTTCAACTACCTAAGACACATGGTAGTTTAATCATTTTTATCACATGTCGAAGGACATAAGAAGTGGGTGATTATGTAGTTAGACTTAGTTGATGCCAAACTATTCACACCCCTTTTCAAATTTAAAGTATCTGATTAGGGTAAATCGGGCTTTCTAGCCCACCAAGTGGCTAAGCTTAAAGTCCCCCAGATTGTCAAACTTGATTACACTAAGGACCTTTGGGCAAGATAGAACAAATTGACAGGCAATGTGTTGAGTAATAGCTAAAGAGGGAAATATCTACTATCATCATATATTATATTCAACTAATCAAAGATTTAAAAAAAGATAAAAGACAAGAAATACGCCTACATAAAGACATGTTCCATTTGGAAGGAATGCATTTTATTTCGTCGGTATGAGAAACTCGTTCCTCTCTTCCCAAATTGCTTGCTAAGTAACTAGCAAAATTGATATTCTTGGCGAATACAAACTAAGGTTGAGTAAAAAAAAAATCGCGGACCACGAATCAAACAGTAAATCGAATCTAAAAAATCATCATTTTTTGTAAACAATTTGGTTTTATTATAAAACGATTCATAATTTAGTTTAAGGAAGTAAACCAAGTCAAACCATAAATTTTTTTAAAATTTAACTGAATCGTTTGGTTAAACAAAAAGATTTCATATAATTGTTTTACATTTTTTTTATTTTTTTCCATTATTCTTTATAGTTTTTATAAAATTTTTCATATCTTATTCTTTTTTCGTATTTTTAGGTTAATTATTAAGATTAAGTTTAGTAAATTCCATATGAAATTTTATAGTGAGAAAATTTCCGTTTTTGAGTTATCCTTTTCTTTTATGTTTTCAAATCACAAGTTTAATTTTAATACTTTTGCGTGTCTTTCATCTTTTTTCATTTTTCCCTTCTCGTTGTTGTTAGTTGAAAGATCATCTATTATCTTCGTCTAAATAAATTAGGTTTGTTAAGTACGAGAAATTAATCGAAAATATACGAAAATTTAATAGAAAGAAATATATATTATTAGAGATAAAAAAGTTTAACAAAAATTTGATGTAAAAGATTTAAACCGTAGATCGAATCAGTTTTTTATTAAGTTCAAAAAATTTATGAACCAATCTTTATGGTTACATTTAATTTAAAAAAAAAATCTAAATTATTATATTATGTTCGATTTTGTAAAAGGAGGCAAACCGTACCAAATTTAAACTACGTCTATATTATGGAGCATGCTTTTAATTTTTTTTTTTTTTCATTCTTATATTTGTTTTTCCTTTCACTTTCTATATTCATTGAACTGTCCAAAGTGCATTTTCATGTCAAATCTCATGGCCGCTCAAAGGAGAAATTGTAAAGGAAACAGAAAAAATAGGGTGCAATTGAACACGTGTAAAATATAGAAAATACTGTGGATAACTCTAGCCATATTAACTGACCATCGAAACGCTAGTAAAAAGCTAAACCTTGCTGAAAATTCTTTTCTTGTAAAAAGCTAGAAGATATTGAACATTTAATAGAATAATAGATAAATATTAATTATTAAATATGTAACTTTTCCACTCGTAAATTGGACTTAAACTTGTTCATGTCCATGAGCTAATCAGCTGGATAGTTAAAAACCTGAGTAGAGTATAATAGAGAGTAAACTCCATCTTAACTAAACTTTATCAGCGGATGAATTTGAGTAGTTATCGGGTCAATAAGCCAAATCATTTGCAAACATAGTTGGACCATTATTCATCTATCTAGCTATGAACGTGGGTACGATCTGGTCAAACAGCTAAGTGTACCATTGTCGCTGAGTGGGTGCGACTGGGTGAAAGAAAAGAACTGCTCTCACCATGTTTTATATTCCCGAGTCATTCGACATGATCTCCTTTATGCTGCTTTGGGCACACGCCTCATTGGATTCTCCCAGCTTGTAAATTTAATTTTCAAGATCGCTGGATGGCAATTTTCGAAGACGAACTCCAAGGCACTTATCATCCTAATTATTTGACTGCAAGTAGATGACGGTCCCAATGGTCAGTGATCATTGCGTTGCTGTAATTCCATGTATTTATTCACTGAAAAGGACAAAAGGAGACCATAATGTTGCTAAGGAATAAAATACAGCACAGCTATAATATGCCTTTCGAAATTGGGACCATCTACCCATTAATTAGGGGCGCTCTACATATAAATATGCAACAAATTAGAGCCATTTATTTCTCTCGTTTTACTTATTTGTTTGGCTTCTTTTTTATTTTTTTTATCAACTATGCAATTTGAAAGAAGAAAAATTCGAATTGATGTATCTTATTATAGAACATTATTCATGTTAGTAGATTATGATGGACTTAAACTGTTTGATTTTTTAATTAAACAAGCATCTTTATTTCATATTTTGGTATCAATAAATCATTTCATATAAGTTACCATTTAAAGTTATGACATGGAAAAGTTTCAAATAATGCTCACAAATGGCCGTAAAATTTTATACTAATCCAATTAAATTCAAAATTATTAATTTAATCCCTAATAAATATCCCAAGTGTTCTGTACATATTCTACATAATAAAATGTCACGGACGAATTCAATTTTATGTTTAGAAAATAAGGCTAAGTTTCAATGTATATACACACATACACGCTTTGTCTCCAACTCCCAAAACAAGAACCGTAAAGCCTATACTTAATCAAAAACCCCACTCTATCATTTTATTCTTAAGTAAAATAAAAGACAATTAAAGCAAAAATAAACAAGAAAAACCTTTCCAAACAGCATCAGACATAGAGAAAAAATAACAGGCTGAAGTCATAGAAACACTTTTACACATAATCACCCACAAACATAAGTACTAACACATCCTATAATTCGCACACATCCACTCTCAATTTACAAACACAAACAAGTAGTACACATGTCACAGGCGGATTCCATCACTCAACCCCATGCGGCACTTAGCATTCCTGATCTCACTAAGGAAGGCTAAGTCAGCCTGTAACACACTCACAATGTTAGAGAGAGAAAGTAGAAAGAGAAGCTCTAATAGTATACTGTATTCACTCAAATAACTTGTGTGTTACATTTGAGGGAAATACCCCTATATATGCAGAAAGCCTTTACAATCTAACGTTAAGATCAATTTAATCTAAGGGTGACAATTGATTCCCAACTATTACATTCACCTACCCCCACCTACTACTATACAAGATTCTGGACTTCTCTAAAACCTTCTAGAGCTTTTCATCATCTAGAAGCTTTTAGTGGGCTTGGGCTTTTGTCTTTGGGCTTTAGGAACTTCCTAAGAATGGCCCATTGGGGGGAGGTTTAACATTCTCCCCTACCAATCTGGCGCGCCTGTCTTTCCCTTCATCAGGGAAAACTGCAAAATCTTGTTTTTAAAATTGCCTTATGGTTCTGCTGGTCCCAACGGCCTCACTCCGGGTCTCCCTTCCACATTACCAAATACTCTTTGGAGTTTGTCTCATCTCTCAAGTCACGGCTATGATCCCTTCCACTTCCTTATCAAATGAATCCCGTACTCCAAATTGGGCCCTTTGTGATATGCTCTTTAGGGTCTTCCTCATTTTTGTGGAATTGTTTTAGCTGCTCACGGGAAAATTGGGTAAAATTTTCAATTGGATGGAAGTTCCAATTTAAAAGTATCCCCCACTCGTTTCACAATTGGGAAAGGGACCCTCGTACGCCCTTTGGGCCCTTTAGTAGTTGTCCCTTCGTACTTTTATCAAATGTAACTTAACAATATTTGGTCACTTCCCTGATTTCCCCATCGGCCTCCGCTTCTTTTTGCAATCTTTTTCTTTTCCTATAGCTCAGTTTAAGTGGGGTCCGACAAAGTCTTTGATTTTCCTACCTTCCCTTTGCAAATTAATGCGAGAGGGCTGGACCCCGATATCCTATTCCACGTAGAAGATTTAAAGGGTTCCTTCTCAGGAGTTCGAAAGGACTTGTCCGTGGCTCATTTTTTTGTGGGTTAAACGAGAATTGCCCACATCTAAACGGGTCCAATTGTTTGGTACCCCTAAAAAATGCAAAAGTATAATTCCACTAAAGCATTCACCGCTCCGTCTACCATCTTTTGGGGATGCAAACTAGTTGAAAAGTTCAATCAACCCCAAAAATTGAAAAATTCTACCAAAATTTCCCTGTAAATCCCCCATCTCATCCCATAAGTTTTTTGTAGGCCCCAAATACTTTACTATTGTTTCAAAAACAACCGGGCAGCTTCATTACTGGGCACCCCTTTGTTGCTGGACAAAATCAAAATTTTTTGAGAACCATTTCCACAACCAGATTGTACCAACCCTTCTGATCGGGAAAAATTACAAGAAGTCCGGGAAACACTTTCCCTGGCCGTTCAAAATGGGAAGAGGCTCTAGTACCCCCGGAGTTGCCTTGTGTTAAATTTTGGGTCTTGTTGGCATACAGACAAGTTCGGACATAGTTTTAAATATCTTCCCTCAAGTGGGGCCCAAAAAATACTTTTTCTTCACAAAAGCTTGTGTACGGTGCATTTGGTGACCTCCCCATTTAAAATCATGACATTCTTTAAGTACCCCCTTCTCAGATTCAAGGAATGGGGCACATAAATTCGTTGTCCCTTTGTATATTTTATCCATTCCTTCCCAAAAACCCCTTGTTTTTCCTTTCTTGACTTTGGATAAATTAGGCTTTAGCTTGCTTACACTCTCCATCCCCTCTGGGATTCTACAACGAGGTTGCTTTCGGTTTGCTGAGGCTGCCAACTCAACCCTTTTGGGCCAAGCATCTCCCACAACATTAGTCTTACCGACTTATGTTAAGGTCGAAATCAAATTCTGCCAAAAACCTGCCATCGGGGATTGCTTAGGAGAGAGTTTTTTTGAGTTGAAAATAGCTGATGGCCAATTGTTAGTCTTGCCACAAGCTTCTTCCCAAACAAGTATCCCTTTATACCCGAAAACAAGACTATCGCCGTCATCTCCTTTTCATGCTTTGGATATCGCTTCTTTGTTCGTTCAATTTTCAACTCTCAAATGCCAGGGGGTTTTTGTCCTTCCTGCAAAAAACCCCTCCAATAGAAAAATCACTAGCACTACATACCTCAAAGGGGTTTTCAAAATTTGGGGAAGAAAAGGGACCGGCTCCTTAGTGATTGCCTTTTTCAAGATCTCGAATGCCCCCGTCCTTGGACTCCAAACCCAAAGGGGGTAACCTTTTTTTGAGTAAGTCCGTCAATGGGCTTGCATCTTCGAATATCCTTAATGAATCTTTATAGAAAATTTACCAAGCCAAAAAGGATCTCAACTTGCAGGTTTGGGTGGGTTTTCCTTCCAATCTCAGTGGCCCCCCCTTTCCTTCGCCATTTAATTTTTCCTTTCCCCCACTAGGTCCCAAAGGGGAACGTCACCTCTTTTTTGGGAAAAAGGCACATTTCTCTATTTTCACAAAGACCCATTCCTCCTCAAGTAAGAAAAAATGAGCAAAGGGTGCCTATATTTCCTCCAACATCTTACAAAAATTTTAAAAAGTCATTCAAGACGCATAAAATTGATTAAAAAGGGGGCTAAAACAGATTCAAAAGTTACAGAAAATTGCGGGGCAGGGTAAGGCGAAGGGAGACCAGAAATTCAAAAGCCCAAAAACCTTATAACAAGTGGTTTTGGGTTCACTCCTTCTGCAACCCTCACTTGGTGTTTCCCCAAGAAAAACCCAAATTTTGGAAAGTATCTACTTCCCCCAACCTGTCAAATAGATCCGATAAAAAAGGAATGGGATACTTTTTCTTTTCGTGACTATTTTAAAGGGTCGATAAACAATACACTTCGGGGTGTCCATTTTTTCTTTTAAAAAGTACGGGGGCTCCAAAAGGGCCCCTTTAAGGCCTAAAAAACCCCTTCTAGTAATTCCTTTAATTGTCGCCTCAATTCTTCTAATTTTGGGGGTGACATCCATATGGGCGGTGGCGGGCGGCCGGCTCTAGATTCCATTCTATCACATGGTCTACCCTTTTTTCTTGTGGTCTTTGGCAACATTGAGGGATTATACCTTAAATTTTTCCAAAATTTCCCCCACTTGGGTGGAAAACTTTTTTGCCATAGTCTTTCCCCAAATTTTTGGCGCCAATAAGGATTTCATTTTCTTTAGTCCCTTTTCAATTGCATAGCCCACGGAATTTGGGACTTAGCCTCCTTTCTACGACACACCCACATTGTGAGTTTGGGTCAAGTACACAAATGCATTTTGCCCGTGGGTACGAAAGTGATCAATGCGATCTAAGAAATATCCCAATAAAACTCAAAATCATCCTTGGGACACTTTAACTGTCTCTTTCCCCGTTAACCCTCAAAATGGACTCTATCCCCCCCAGCTACTCCCTAGTGGAAATTCTTTTTATTTTTTGTTTTTAGCCCTGTTTTGGGGCTCCCCAATTTTAGCCCCCCCTCCTTTGGGGCCATAACAGAAATAAAGAGATGAGATTGCTCCCGTATCTACGGGGCATTAAGTTTTTTTACCCGGGTCCCATACTTTTGGTATACATCAATCCTTTTCTTTCATTGACTTGGACTTCATACTTGAGTAGACGAACGACCCTAAATGGGCCTCTTCCCATCACTGAGCTTTTTACCTCTAAAGTGCGCCAATCTCTTTTCTTTGACCCCTCCTTGGGGAAATGGGGTCCATTACAGAAATAACATTTCAATTCATGGGGGTTTCCCAAACTTTCCCCGTCTCTCCCTTCACGATTTTTTTCCTCAAACGTTATCTCTTTCTTTGCTTTGGTTTTTTTTTTTGGGAAAAACCCCACCCCTTTTCCCCCTTTTAACCCCCCTTTCCCTTCCCCCTGTGATCTTAAAATCAGTCTTTTCCCAAATTTCCCTTAGGCCTCAGCAACTGTTTTTGCCTTGGGAAAAGTCTTCTACTCCCCTTTGCTCCAGCTCTAATTTTGCCCAAGGCTTTAAGCCCTCCCAAACATCACCAAAGCATCTTTTGGTTGAGATCTGGGGTTCCAACATCAAATCTGAAAAATTTCCTTTACATATTGCTTTATGTTTCCCTTATAGGTTATACGCAAAATTTCACCTTTTTCTTCCTACAGCTTTTGGGGGAGAATTTACCCTTCAATCTTTTTACAAAGCTATCCTGGTATTGAATTAGCCCCCTCCTGCGCCACCCTACCATGGGATCTTTCAGGGACATGGGAGATACGTACCTTTCTAGCATCATTTTAAAATTCCACAGCATTAAAATTTTTCCACTCCCCATAAGAAGTTATTAACTTCTCGAGCGGACCGCACCCCTTAAAGTGCTCTAGCTTTTGGGAAAATTTAAAACCCATGGCAGGCTGGGGGTCATTCCCTTTGCAACAGGGATTCAGCAACCCTCAAATTTTGCCTTTAGATCTCAATCTCTTGACGCAGGCACTACCCTGCATCAATCTTAGCTTTAAACTTCTTCTTTTGTTTTAAGACCGGACTCGGGCTTGGAGACATCACCTTCTCTTTAATAACATTTCCAAGTGCTTTAAACTCTTTTACAGCCCCATTCAGTGCTCCTTTTCAATTTTCCTTGGAGTTCTTCCCCCATTTCCCCCAAGGGTGCCTTTAGATCTCAAATTGTTCCCTTCCTCGCAATTCCCAAATCTGCCTTATCCCTCCTATTAAGGGGAGAGTTGTAAATCCCGAACCTAACCTTTTGGGCCTGGGAACACGGGGATTTTCATGGGCAGCCAAACCCTCATCATTGAAGTGTTGTTTCTCCTCCCATGAATCTTCTCCCAAGCAATTCCTTTTTTAGGCTCGGGTACCACTTGTTTGGGGGGGATTCGCGCCGACCCCGTGCGGCACTAGCATTCTTGACCTCATAAGGAAAGCTAAGTCAGCCCTTTTCACACTCACAATGTTAAGAGAGAAAGTAGAGGAGAAAATTTGTAGTATAACTAATTTACTCAAAAACTTGATGTTAATCTGAGGGGGAAAACCCCCCATATATTATAAAGCCTTTACAATCTAATTATGATCAATTCAAAACTAAAAGGGACAATTGATTTCCAAAAAACTACATTCACCTACCCCCACCTCTACTATACAAATTTGAAATTCCTGAAATTTCTAGACTTTTCATTCTAGAAGTTTTAGGGGCTTGGGCTTTCATTTTAGGCTTTAGGAACCTCCAAGAATGGCCCCTTTCGGGGGGTCCGTAAAACACACACATGCTAGGGCTTTCCTACCAGCTTTTCTTTGACTAACATTGGGTTTTAAAATTTTCCCCATTTCCCTTTAAAATGTTTCATGCTAATCTTTTCATTATCATTAAAATTTTAACTCCTCAATTTTTATATTGCAAAAAAATAGTTCTTTTTTTCCCCAAAAATTGTATTAAACACTTTTTTTGAAGGTTCTTGACAAATCAAGTAAAAGGGGTTGAAATGAAGGGAACAAGAAATTTTGAAATTTGAGAGTAACTTGGGTAAACAGTAATGTTTGTTTGTTTCACCTTCTATAAATTGTTATTTCTAAAATTTAGAAATGTAAAAATTTTTTTTATAGAAAATGTATTTAATCCTTTTATTCTATGAATTCAAGAAACCAATTAGTATTGGTTGTTTTGAATTTAAGTTTTTAATAAAACCTTTTCTTGAAAAAACTATTTTCTAACCCTCGAACTTTTTTGGGTCTTCATTTAATAGTAGGTTAAACCTTGTTGGGGTAGGGGATTCATATAAGCTAATGGAGCTTAGTTCAGGTCAAAGAAGCTTGGAATTACCTAAAGTAGCTCCAAAATATGCTATCATTACTTGCTAGCCATGCTGTTAAGCGAGATGCTAGGACTGGAGATCCAAAGCATTCAAATTAAGACAGGGAGCACAAACCATTATTACTACTATCCCCACATCCCTATGTATGAGGAAGTGGTCGAAGTTCAATTCCACATGTGACAAATGTGCAAACAATAGTTAAGGTGATAGTTTTAAGTCATGGTCTATAAATATAACTAGGAAACCTACGGTAACGCTCTCTTGACCTCTTGAACACTCCTTTCCTTCTTTTTACTCACATATTATTCACTATACTTACTTAGGCATTAGAGTGATACATTGTAATTGTCGTTAGTAGCTTCATAACCTAATTTTCCTTTCTTTTGCAGGCAAAAACACTCTTCTTAACTCAAAACCCTGATTTCCTAGATTGGAGTTAAGGTAGGCTTCTAAGTTGTATTTATAGTCTACAACTTAAAATTGCCATGTTGCTTGTTGTTTGCACATTTATTACATGTGAAATTAAATTCCGGACCACTTTATTATTCTTAGGGATGTCGAGGTAGTAGGTGATTACTAATATAGTAACTACCAAACTGTTCTCATCCCTTGTCTTCATTTGAATGCTTAGGAACTCCAAACTTGGCGCCTTACTTAACAATGTGGCTAGTAGGTGATGAGAGCTCATTTTTAAGCTATTTCATGTAGTCCCGAGAAAGAGATCTCAAGGAGGTTGGTAATGAGCCTAAAGGGGGCATGTTAGGCACTTATGGGCTCATGATTGAAAACTCATATCAACAATTGGCCCCTTACTCTCCTTGATGCATTGCAGTAAGGAGAGTATAATTTTATGATGGAAAGGTCCTTATATGATGGTGTGACCTTAGTGAAATTAAGCATAAATAAGTTTCGAGTTAACAATGATCTCTTGAATTCATTGTCTAAACTTATAGTTGATTCTCTAAGCTCTCAAATGTTTATACGATGCCTAACCTTATTTCCATTGCTTTCAATATAGAACTAAGGGCCTATTAGAATATAGTTTTTGTCTGAGCACTTTTACTATGCATGTCGAGTATAGTTCCCACTAACCTATCCTTTGGGGTACTTACTGTTGTAACTTGCACCATTCTGACAGTGATGACGCATGCACTGTCAGTAGTGAATTTAACCTAGGCCATTAGATCATGTACATTGTTATTATGAATAGTCAAAATCGCAAACACTTATTCTTCGAATCTTGATAATTTAGGGCATTTAAATCATTCTTTTCATAATTCTTCTCTACTCTTGCATCTAACACTCATTCTCAATCTTCCTTTATTCTCTTGAATTTGCTCCTTCTTCACTAGTTATCACTAGAAACTTCTCAAGGCTCCAACCTTCCAATTCTCTTCCTTCTTGCTTCTTAATTTCTTTAAGATCATTCAACTTAAGTATAATGTTAGAGATCTTTAAACTCCAATTCTTCTCATTTAGTAGACTAAGGAATAGTTTTAAACCTCAAATACAGCAGCAACAGTTCCTTTATAGCAAGTAATATCGAGCAATCTAGCATGGTGGAGAGAGAAAATTCATGGGAGTTTCTTTTGGTTCTTCATGATGGAGAAAGAGAGCATGCTCCTCAACTTAAACGGATAGCTCCATACTTGGATGATGGAGAAGGCTAACTTCTAAAGGAGTATTTGTATTCAAGAATTCAATACATTTTGTCTCCAATTGGTATCGCTAGTGCCTTGACTAATGCAAACTTTGATAAACTTTGTGATTACATTAGTATAGAAACTTGAAGCCTATTAGTGTATCGCTTTATTAATAGAATTGTAATTTTCCCTTTTTTTCCAAATATTATAAGGTCGATTTTTATATCTCCTTTTTTGAATTCCAATCGTCATTTCTTTGATATCATAGGCTATGTGTAAGTATGTTAACTCCAGAGTCGTCTAGACTAATGCTACTTTTGAAGCGATCTACAAGAGATTAGAAGTTAGGACTATTGCTCCATTCTTTAGACACTTTTTTACAATAAAACTTGGATAAGAATGGCTCTATGTTTGTGCCTAACTTAGAAGGAGAATCTTGCTTAAGTTGGAATCATCTATTCACCATTGAAAGACAAAATCATTGGTGATCAGGTTGGAGGAGAATCTTGATTTCTGTATGGATTAGATCAAGCCTAGTAGAACGAATAACATTAAGGTCTTATTAGGAAGGGATAAAGCTACCATGGAGAATATCATAGAAAAAGTATAATGATAGGTGGTTTGTGTAGATGTTGAAGTGATGATAGATCATTAACATAGAAGGCTTGATATTTTCTTTGATGAAGAGAAGTGAATGGAGGCCCAAGAAAGAGGTGTTTGAGGGAGTGATGCATGTAATGAGGTCGGTAATAAAAAAGATGTGGTCATTGAAGGGATAAATGATAATAACTGCTACATGATGGTTGATGAGCCTAAAGGGAGGGTTGATATGTTTGTTACAATTGATGGGTAGGAAGGTATGCTTTTAGAATTTGCTATGCCAAAGTTGGGCTTATTATCAAGAGACTTTGTCTACGGCCCTCCGAGGGGATGAATACTTTCCCTAGCAATGTTTGGCACAATTTGTTATAAGTTTATACTCGTCATTTACTTTTTGAACTAATTTGTTTTCTTTTTGCAAAATGCTACTCTAAGAATTCAAACTTCAAAGAATCCCTTTGCTAGGTTGAAGTTGGGTTAGGTTAGTAAAAAAGAATGTTGGCAGAGTTGGTGGTTGAAATCCTACCATACAATGAAGAAAAATGCCAAGGAGGATAAAACTAAATCTACCAAGTCAACATTTGAGTTGAAAATAAGTCGGGATGCTAGGGCTGAATTGCCAAGTAAGCGACCATTGAGACGTTGATGACATTGATAAGAATGTGCAAGAGAGTTGCTTGCTACAAAGTTATACAATGTTAGTTCCATACTCATTTTTGTCGTCATCATATAGAAAACATTACCCTATAAGTTGTTTTCTTTTTGTGCAATATTTATCTTAAGATCTTATGGCAATCATTGATGGACTCAACACTGATAAGAAAGAGGTACACACTTTAATTTCCTTTCATAAAGACTTCAGGGCTTAATTTGACCTATCTCTCTTTGAAGTGGGCGAACTTGTAAAAAATGACATGTAAGGATGGAGATTAAATTCACTACTTGCATTAAGGTATGGGACAGCAAATAGGAAAAATTAGAGGAGGAGTGTCAAAGGCATGAAAGATAAGATCACAAAGGAATTTGAGGCATTGAAGGAGAAAGAGTTGAAGCTATAAGATTGTATTAAAAAAATTAAGATCTTTTTAATAAGGTTGAAGAGTATATGATCTGAGAAGAAGAGGCTACCAAAAAACATGCCTAGGAATTTCAGCAGTTGAAGACCCTATTTGATGAGCAATAACCTTGTATTTTCGATCTTGAGTAGACGGTAACTTAAGGATCCAACTGTGAACAAATCCTTCAAGAATGAGTACATGAATATGCTGAAATAGAAGAGGTTGGATCCAACTATGAATAAAATCCTTCAATATTATGAGACAGAAATCTTGATCCATCATCTCAAACACTATTTGAGCTGCTTAAGCTTTGAGGAAAAACTTAATAAGAGAAACCATGCACTACAAGAGAGTCTTGAAGTCTAAGAAGTGGTTGAGCAAAATGATCAATTGACCATAGAAGGAAACTCTCATGTTGTTACTTCAATGGATAATCAAGGCAATGAAACTCAACCTCTTACCACTAAACCTCCTTCTATCCCCGATTCCCTTACTAAGAACAACTAGATTGTGTTTATTTTACCATTGTTTGAATGTCTCCATTTTAGGTCTAAATGCCTACCTATATATATATATATATATATTCAATACGACCTTCTTTTATAAGTTAATACTTTTGGTTTATGTTTGCCTAGCAATGCTATAATGAGTTTGGTAAGATTAACTTAAACCATACATAAGTTACTTTTGCCCCCTGAATTCGAGAGGTCAACTTTCCTCAAAATGTATTATGTAGGCTCATAGTTTGTTAATAGTTATGACTTAAAGTATATTTGACCTACTCCTCTCTAAGTGAGGGTTTAGTCGTATTAACTCATTTTCCATACTTACATTAGGAATTAGAGTACTCTTTACGAGGACCTCCTTAATGTCCAAGATAGCTCATTTCCTGTCATTCGTTTTAAAGTTAAGATTAAGGGTTTAAGAGATATTTGATTTGCTTGTGGTCCATACATGGTAGGGCTTAGAGCTATTCATAGCTCTCAAATCAACGAAGCTTATCCATTGAAATTTCAGTTAACAAATGCACTTACATGTATTTGAGACAATTCGAGGCATTCATTGAGCCTTAATTCTATCTATAACTCCTATCATCATTTTGAATAACTTATAAGCCTTGCTAAAGGACAAAAACTTGAAATCCACATACTTAAGACGATAATTAGCGAACTACACAAGTGCAGCATAATGACATCATTCATTATACATTCACGGGAGTACATAATTCAACTAGGGGGTCTTGCAAATACAAACATAGGGGCAAAATTT
>JAMXBC010000208.1:0-12500 GCA_024138005.1 Lumnitzera racemosa
ATTCATGCAACTCTTTTCTGTAAAATTTTCTTGTTCTCCTCATTTCTAAAATTTTGCAATTCTTCAATAAAAATTTAAATCTCCATATGTCCTTTTCCATACAGACTTAGTCTTCTAATTACGATCTGTAGATTTTTCTACCTTTATAGCTGCTTCCTAATTTGCCATAAGGTTCCCAGCCTACAACTTGTATGTAACTTTTTTTACTGTACTTACTTCCTTTGATCTTACATATCAGATTTACTTTTATCCTTAAAATGTTTTTGAGCACTTAATATCCTCTTAGAAGATTGAATTCTTAACCTCCATTATTTTTGTAAATTAAATACTTTTATATTTTCTAGAAACCTCCATTTTGATTGTACATTTCTCCAATATTCAATATAAAAAATCCTATCACATTCACCCTTTGGGTTCCCTTTGACTTTAGTATTTAAGCAAGGATTACTGTCCTAAACCACTAGATTATAACAAAATCTCCTAAAATAATAAAGTTGTTTTCAAAAATCTTTATTTATACAACTTTCCTTTGCTCTCTTCATTTTATCATTTGCAATCCTCTAAATGAAGTTTGATTTTTCAAGTTTTATTCATTATATTGTCTTCAGGTCTCCAATTACATTCCTTAAATTTTCTCAATAAAATTCCAAAAATTTTCCTTATAACTAAATACATATACACTTTTAAGTGACAACTTCGCTTACAAAACTGTAACACTTCTGTTATATTATCTTTTAGTTCCTTTAAAATCCATGACTCTGCCCCTTCTCTCTACTATTTTAAATACTCTTGTATCCATCTACAAAACTCTTGTTTATTCACTTCTAATCCACTTACAACTAATTACAACACTATTAACCTTTATTATCTCCCAATGTCGTTATACTTCCACCCCATTACACACCTTCTTACTCACCTAAGCTCATTGTTATTATTATTATTCTTATATACTTATTTTCATAATTGTATAATTGTTTTAATTTGTTCATTAGATTTTAAAAGTTATATTATCGCTATGGCTCTATTATTAGTGAATTGAGTGTTTACTAAAAATTAAAAGTACTCTTTGTACGTTTAATTGAGTTTAATGAGTTTTTATTAAGTTCAACATTATCTTATTTTATTTCAACATTTTTAAACGTTCCTTCTTATTGTTGTTAATGTATTTGACTCTTGAAGAGGGATGACTTATTTTAAAACCTTTAATTGTTCCTCGTATATCTATTATTGTTAAAGAACTTTTTTTTACTTTTATTATCTTTAATAGTATTGGGGAAATCATATCCTTTACAATTTAACATAAGTATACACATGAATAGACAAACGAATATCAACATGATGCAAATTGACTCGACAAAACCAACTGATGCTCGAATTTAATACAAACTGATAGCAACCCAAATTTTTATCGACTTAACAAAACTAGCGTGACATTTACATGACAAAAAATGAAAAATATTCATCAACTTCAATACAAGCGTACTACACTAAGTTTCCATAAGTCTTTATTCAACCTTTTCTTTTCAAATAATCTCATGTTCTATATTCTAGTTATCGGCTTTTATTGTCTTTTATTAATTACAATTATCAGTATTACATAAACGTTTTTTTGTGGTAATTGATTTCGATGCTTATCAATCACTTTATATAGTCCAATGAAATGGTTTAGTATTTGTGACTTTTTGTGTATTCATCGGGGTATTATTATTATTATAATATTATTATTATTATTATTATATTATTACAATTTGTTTAATTATTCTTTTAGTGAGGTTTTTATGGTTGCAAGATTTTTATGTCTTACTTGTTTGCTTCTTCATTCAATATTTTGTTTTTTTTTTTGTTTTAAATTTGTAAATATCCTTATGCTAGATTTTTTTGGTCAACTAAGACAGTGCTTGATTTACCAGCAAGTGTCTTAGTCTGAATCTGAATCTATTCATTTTTATTGTTACTAAGGTTATAAATTTATATGTAGTTCTTGGGATGTAAATTAAATATAAATATTTTACTATATTAATTGTGTAACTAGTCATAAATTTGTTGGGGGCTTCTCAATTCTTTTCTCCACAACTAATATAAATTACTATTTATATTTGAAGTTATTTTATGCCTACGCTTGATTTTTTTAATCATTGTAATGAGTTTTTTTAGGAAAAGCTTAACCAAACTACACCTTTGCCCTCTATCTTACAAATTCCCCCACTCCACACATTCCACATTAACAACCCAAGAAGACCAAAGAAACGAAAGAAAAGTAACCTAAAAAGGGGGGGGGGTATGATTAAGCTAGGTAAAAAATAGATATTTAATCAATGCGAAATATAGTAAAAATAAAAAAAATAAAAAAAAAAAAATATAAAAACAATCATATAATAAGGTAATATTCTTTTTGGCTCAAACAAAACCCTTAATTCCTCTACCACTGACCACCTATGGATTTTTTCGTAAAGATGTAAAACCCTACTGTTTTCTTTTTATTAACCTAATTGTTCTAAAATTCACTTCTCGGGAACAAGGGGTAAAGCCCAACAAGCGGGGGAAGCAAAACAAGGGGGGGAAAGGGAACTCCACAGAAAGCCTTACTTTATAGAGAGGGCGCAGCAGCATAACAGCACTTTGAAGCCACTAAGGATGCGCCTATCGCGCGCAAGGCTTTCAACTGACTAATAGGCTTTATGAAAGAGGTAGAAAGGGGGTTTGCTTCTTTTGTTGCGGACTCACTGCCCCTTTCCCCACCCCTGCTTACATTCACTTGCGATCCTGAAAAGTAAGGTTTGAAAAAACCCCCTTGAATTTTTTCCCCTTTTGCTCCATAAAGACCCCTTCCCCTTCCCCTTCGAGAAAGAGAAAGAAAGAAGAAAGGGACGTTTCCCTTTTTTAGTGAACGGCTCTATCTTTATCGAAAAGTTTTTCGGCAACCCCAGTTGAGAAAGAAAAACTTCCTAGTACCATACCATTTTTTACCTAAAAAGGGGGGTCCCCTTATGATGCTACGGAAAAATTTTCCAAATGTAAGGGTAAACTCGGATAAGATAGGATTGTACTTCGGCCCTTTGGTGTCATATTTTGGCCGAGTTAACGTACCTCCGACCTTAAAAGGTTTCACAAAGTTCCCTTCTACGGCTAGGGGCAGGCCGAAGGGGGATTGGTTAGGGGTGAATGGGGTAAAATCTGCGGGGGTCTGTAAAGACAAGGCCCCTTTTCCCCCTTTTTTTTTTTGTAAGGGGGGTTAAAAACACTTTCCGATCTGGGGGCCCTTGGATCAATTTTTACAGTAGTAGGGGCCTTCTGACTTCCAGCTTGTACGTACGCCCGCGAAGCGAATAAAGGCAGGCTTTAGGGGGCGACTATAAGAAGCAAACTTCTTCTACTTTGAGCTTCTTTCGCGTTTGCTTGTGCAAAGGCAAAAGTCTTTTTCGCTAGGCCAAAAGCTTCCGTTAAACAAAGATCTAACCCAAACCCCGCATATTACCAGCTGATATGGGGTTACGGCTAGCAACCATATCATCTATAAAACTTTTTTTTTTTTTTTTTGTATGGAGAACCCCCAAAATTTTCAGAAGAATAGATTTTATAAAAACCCAAACTTTCCAAATGATTCGTCATTTTTTGGGGTTGAAAAAGCCCCCAATCCAAATGAAAAATTTCCTTTCGGGACTCTTTTCGCCCCCCCCCCGAATCTGCCCACAGTAAAGCGCCATTCGCTCCGTACGCAGGAAGGCAAGAAGTAATTAATGAGACCAAAACGCGGAGTGAGTACCGCGACGCGAATTTCCCTTCCCTTTAGCTGATATCACGGGGCCACCTAAAGGGTAGGTAGGCACGGATGTCACGTTTGGATTTTGGTTTCGTACCCTTCCCCATGGAAGAAAAAAGTGATCCGTTCCCCTGTAGACATGCCTTTCCACTTTTCCTCGATGGCCATAAGGGGTTCAATATAGCACTTACTTCGTTTGGGGTACCTTCCCAAGACGGACCATTTCCTGTAGGATATTGTTCCGAAAAAGACTTCGGGTTTCCAAAGGCTCAACTCTTCGCTTTACGTTGTGGATCGAAGGGCCTGGGGCTCTGTACTCTTTTTTTCTGTTACTGCCAGGGGGAAGGGGAAAGCTCAAGGGGGCAAAAACAACAAATAACTACTATTCTTTATCCATCAGAAGGAAATTGATATTATAGATACACTTTAACAGGACCCCAAAACCGAAACATTATAGCTCACACTTCCTAACTTTGTTTACATATTAGGGATAAACTTAAATAAAATTTTCGAAACCCCAATTTTGGTCACCATAAAATTTTAATTTTCTAAATAAAAAGTAGTATTTTCCCATATTATGTCATAAAAACTAACTTAACAAAAATTACATAACAAAAATAAACATTACAAATTTTTTGAACATATCCATACATATCATATAAGAACTCTAAAAATTTTATTACAACCACATAGCGATTTAAAAAATTTAGGTGAACCCCAAAATAAAAAAGATGTAAATAACTAAAAGCCTAATACTTATTTAAACCCAAAAAATCAACTTTCCACCAATGGATATTTCCAAAAATCATCATAATGTTTACAATAACTGTTGTATCACCTTAAAATTTTAAAACCCCCACACAAAACTTTATAGGCCTTACCATACTGTAGTAAAAATTTTAAGAAGAATGAGCCAAACTCTATACAAAATACATAACACTACGCATAACAGGCATTCTATGTTTCCAATTTGCAAAGAAACCAATAATGCAACACCATCAAAAATTACACCAACTTATTATCTTTTTCTTTCCGAAAACAAATAAAGGGGGGCACAAGCCAAACATGCACACCACAACACCACACTATAAATTATTAATATAATTTAAAAAATTACCATATATATTAGGCGGTTTCCCCCAAAGCGTAATAACTAAATAACCATATACCAACAACAACCAAAAACCCTCAGATCATTCTAAATGAACCCAACAGACCTATTGTCTAAGGACATCAAGATGCCACCTAAGATTGGTCCCCCAACCCTTGGATCTAGTCAAGAAAAAACAATACATAAATTAATTTAAATAATTTATTAAGTTTTGGTTATTTTCCTAACTACATCTACATAACACAAGCAAATTCCCATACCTGGGTTTTTTTTTACTTGCAAAAACTGTTTAAGGGGAACTTCTCAATAACCATCATAACAAAAACCAAACTTTAAAGCACGGCCTATACTTATACTAAAAAGACAACTTTTCTTGTTTCTAACTTACCTAACAAACTTTAAAAACCCCAAAAGTTGGAGAATTTCTGCAAAGTTAAGGGCCTGGGGTTTTGGGGGCGAATTCAATGGGATAGACATTGTTCAGCTAGTTTAACTATTTCAACGCTATGCCAAAGGACATAAAAGCCCTTGGGTAAACCCTACAACCAATCACCGAGTTCGATCTGTTGAAAGATCCTTTAAGCCAAATTATAATAAAACCAGAAATATTAGAAAAAAGATTCCATAAATTCAATTTTAAAAAATAAAATAAAAAAAAAAAAATAAAAATTCCCAAAATTTTTTAAGTATATAACTCATTATGTATCGAAAAGCGAAAAAATGTATTTTAAAAATTTAAACGAATGCTAAGATAAATTATATGTATGTTAAAAAATCAAAAAATGACCTAAATAATATTTAAAAATATTTATTTGTACTATATATGAATTTACTGTGGGTAAAATACAAGAAATTTACTTAAAATATCGAATTTTTTAAAAAAAATTTAAGAAAATTCATAATTAATTAATAAAAAAAAGAAAAAAACAGAAAAAAATAAGATTTAAATTGGGTCAGGGAACTGGGGAAAATAAAAAAAATTAACCAAAAAAATTAAGCAACACAAAAACAAAAAATTTAAGGATTGGGGATGTCTTTTCCAATTTTTAAGCACTTTAAATTTCCACAAAACTCATAAATAGGAAAAAAATCACAAGCTCATTTTTACAGTTAGAAATTAAGAAAAATTAGGAGCACGAAATTGGAAGAAAAAAAACGGGTAAAAAAAAAAAAAAATTGTGCATTGGGGGTTGTAAGAAAACCCCAAAACCCATGACATCTGTAAAACGGTCACCACCACCACACGTGGGGGGCAGCACCCAGTGGGCCGATACCTCATAGCCACCGAAGGGGCCCCAACCAAACCCAAAACGGGGAGTTTTTAATTTTTTAGCCCAATTTTGTGTAATTTTTTAAAAAAGAAATTTCTTAAAAAATCATGAATTTTGTTATTCTAAAATATTTTTGTATGATTTTTTGGAAAAAATTATTTTTTAAAGAAAATAGTCCCGTATAAGTCCTTAAAAAAAAACATCAAAACCGAACATGTTTTTGGGTTTTTAAAAAGAATGGCCTTAGGATGTAGTTTTTAAAACCCCAAATTTTTTTTGAAACTACTTAAAGATATAGAAAGTGCTATAAGCCCCTTTCAAAAATTAATTTTCTAAATTTTTAGGCCTTTAAAAAAAGGCATAAAAGGGTAATTTAGGGTTAATTAAGTTTAAATGATTAATTACTGATTTAGTGAATAATTTTATATGTTTTAAATGTTGAAATTAATGAATTATGATATTGTGCATCAAAGGGTGTTATATGTAATTATTAGTTTAATTAGATAAAAAATAATAGGGAAAAATAGAAAATTTTTTAAGTTAATTTTGAAAATTTAGGGTAATTGGGTGTAAAATTTGATTTGGATAAATTTTAATATTTTGAAATAAATTAGTTTGGGAGATGGGAAAATTAAAGTGATAAAAATATTAGATTGGGATTTTGTACATAACAAGTAATATATATAATATACAATATTAAAATATAATAAATAAAGATATTAGAATAAAAATTATTATGATAATAACAAAATTTAAAAAATAAATTTGATAGAAACTTAAATTTTGTAATTTAATAAAAAATGGAAAAATTTTTTACATTAGGGGTAAAATTTGATACACTAAAAAGATTTAATTATCGAGAAATAAAAACGACTGGGGGGATGATGGATTTTGATATTAGGAAATAATTATTTAATTTTACTTAATTAAACGAATTTTTAGGGGTTTTGGTAAAAAATAGTGCTTAGAAAAGAACTAGAACTTAATTTAAAATTTATTTGGAAACAACCCAACCCGAACCCCAAACCGAACCAACCCCAAACCCAAATCTAAACCTAAGTAATTTTAAAAAATTTAAAACCTAAATAATTGTATATTTAAAATCTAAACAAAAAATCACAATAAACGTTTTTGGGAAAAAAGAAACCCATAATAGTTAAAGAAAAAATAAACCACGTTTGGTTTTTTAAAATGTGACAATAGCCGAGCAAGTTTGGGCCTTGAGTGAGAACGAGGGGGGGCCAGGGAAATTGGGATTAATACGTTACGGTATTTTGGAAGCTTGAATTAAACTCGGTTTTTTTTCGTTAAATATTTGGGTTTTGGGGTTTTGACTTGATTAGGGTAGCAGATTCTATTTATATTTTGGCTTGTTTAAATGATTTTTATAATGATTGATCCCCTAAACTGAACCTAACAAATAAACACCTTAATCATAAACGACCTACAGGGAACCCATTAGGGAAACCTACGATTCCGGGCCAAATACCGATCCCTTCGAAAGGGATAGCGCGGGATTGCATAATGCTTTTTCTTCATCTTTAGTCAATTAAGTATGAAGAGGGGGTCGCGCGGGGGGAAGTCAATGGTTCGAAGGTAGCCCCGTGGGGGGAAAATGTCTCCATTAGAAAAACCTGGTTTGGCGTAGCTTTTTGCTTAACGACAACTCCTCAACCCAATTAAGCGGGTGCAATTTCTCTAACTCATAGCAGAAACGTGTGTATGGCTTTTCTTGAACATTATTCACCTAATAAAATGACAAAACCTTTTTATTTTTGTGGTATAGTTTTAATTTCCCTTTCTAACTTACGAGTTGGGGTTTACTCACACCCCCTAAGACTCGTGCAGGTACGGGTTTAAAAACGGCATAAATACCCTGAAGCTACAACCGCGGATCTTGGGGTGGGAAAAAAATTTTTGAAGAACAAATATATTTTTTTTTTAAGGGCTAAGCTTTTTTTTTAGAACTTTTCATTTCTAATAATTTAATAACTAAAAAATTTTTAGGGTAAATATTTAAACGTTAATTGAATCACAAATTTCATTTATTATATAAAAAATTCCATTTTTTAATAAATATTTATTAAAATTAAAAACTGTTTACTTCAAAGGGGTTAGTGGGAAACCCCTTTGTATAGACAGTTTTTAGGATAGGGTTGAAGTTTAATTTCTATCTTAAAATAGTTTAACGGCGGGGCTTTTACACTCTTTTTGATTCAGGGCCCGATTTTGGGCTTTCAAACTATAGAAAAAATGGTGCTAATGCTTCTAAAAATCTATAGATTGCATGTGGTCATCCCCGCTATAGCCTTACTTTTCTGTTGTCGTATACCGCACTCCTGAATGACAACCTGACAACAAAGCAACTTTAAAACTCTAACAAAAAACAAAAAATTCCTCAAATCAAAACCACCTAACTCTAAATTCAATCATAATTTATTGAAACAACATAACATGTTTTTTAAACCTATCAAAAACATAAACACCAAACTGAATCACCACTTTTGCTTTAAAAAGAAAAAAACCTTTTCTTATCTCTACGTTTTTTTAACAAAATTGGAAGACCTTTAATAATTGGGAAAAAATGTTCTGTAAGGGTCAAAAAGTCATGGAGTCCGAATTTTTAAATTTAAAATAGTATCTAGATGCCTGCCAAAAAAATAAAAAGCTCTCACGTTCGGGCACTAAGAGGAACGTTCAGATGCCTGTTACAATTTATAGATTATAAGATGTATTCACCTACTATAGCCCACTGTTTTTGTATCTCCCACCCCAAAACAAAAACTCACAACAACAACTCCAACACTCAAAAAACCAAAACAAAAACTCTCCCCACTCAAAACTCATACAACTCTATTATTCAATCAAATTCATTGAAAACAACATATACAGGGTGTGTAAACAATTTCGACCTAAAATTTTCGTTAATATTTATCCCCACCAAAGCATGTTGCAAAATACCTTAAGGCTTTTAAAACTTATTTTTTGTGAACCTTGCAAATCAAAAAAATTTTTCTAAAATTTTTTGACTAAAAACCCCATTAAAAAACCAATCAAAACCCCTTTTTACCTCAATGTCTTCTCCCTAAATTAACTCGACCACCAAAATTTTGATGTGGTTTTCCCCAAAGACCCTTCCAAATTCGTTTTTTTTTTGGGGGCATTGCCTAAAAAAAAAAAAAAGTTTTTTCATCGCCCTTTTTCAAAAATTAACAAAAAAGAAGGGCTATGCAACTTACCAATCCTCAATTGCTAATCCCACTAAAACATTTAAATCCTTCTTAGTTTACTATGTACATGGGGAACTCAATGCGAGTTTTTTTTTTTAATTTAATCTTTTTTATTTTTTATACTTAATTTTTTTTTTTTTTTGGGGGTTTATGGGTTTTTAGTTGATTAAAACCTTTTTAAGAAAAACCACTTGCCAAAATTTAAATTTTATTCACATTGTTCACAAATTAAAGAAAGGTAATTGTGTGGTTTATGCTTTTTTTTCTTTCTTTTTTTATGGAAAAGCAAAAAAAAAAAAAAAAAAGGTCCAATGTTTTTCTTTTTTTTTTTTTCAAACCTTAAGTTTTAAAATTTTAATTTATCCTTTAAAATTTGGGAAAAAAATTTTAAATAAATCCCTTTTATTACTTTTTCCATTTGTCGACATTGGCTCAATTTGATTTTTAACAAATCAAATTTAAAAAGTATAAGCAAAATTAATAAAAATCTTTAAAAAAAATAGAAAAATTATTTTAAAATAAAAAAATAAAAGCAGAAAAATTAAAAATTTAAAAAAATTATAAAAAAGTCTATTTATATATCAAAATATTTAAAAAAAAATTTTTAAAAGGTTTTAAAAAAAAAAATCTAGAAATTGAAATCGCTACCTAGGGGGTAAGGGCCATTGCACCCCTTTCTCTGGGGCAAATTTCATTTCGGATATTTTTCAATTTTTTTTCAAATTTTTTAAAATTTTTTTTTAATTTATTAAAATATAAATATGATTGTTTAAAAATATTTAACAAAAAAATCAATTTTTAATTTTTGATTTTTTTAAATTTTTTTCTGTATTGCTAAATATTTTTTTATTTAAATTTTACTTAAAATTATATTTTAATTTATTTAGTAAATTTAAATTTCATTAAATCAAATTCACTAATAGAAACAACAAAAAATGTAACAAAAGATCTTTTAAAAATTTTTAAAAACGATAAGGATTGAAAAAAAATTTTGAAATGTTTGGGACTTTTTTTTTTTTTTCCCCTTTAAATATTTTTATATTTATTTCCCCTTTTTTTTTTTTTTGGGAAAATCTGATTCTAGTAATACATGGAAAACGCGAAGTAAATTGATAATTTGGGGGCTTTGGACCCCAACTCATCCATCCCATTTTTTTGAAAAAAAGGTCAAAAATTTTTTTTGAGTAACATTTTTTTCTTTTTCAAAAAAAATAAATTATTTACTTCCCAAATTGGGGATTTATTTCGGAATGGGGTTTATAGTTTTCTACATAGACAACAGTGAAGAAAATTGCGTTTGAGTAGTCACATCTCAAGTCATTTTTTTTCTTGCCATAAACTAATTAGCCAAATCTAGTGTCCCCTATTCTTTTCCTTAAAAAATTTTTTCAATTTCAAATTTCAATTAAGAAACCCAAATTGTGTTAATGGATCAAATTTTTCCCTATTCATATCAAAGAGTTTGTCTAAAATGTCAACTCATAATATGTTTTTTTTTCTATTAATCACTCAAAACTTTAAACCCTAATTTATATATTTTAACAAAAGGGTTTTTTTCATAGATTATTTGGCCCATTTATCAATTAAAAAATCTAAATAAAATAATAAAAATAAATAAAATTATCCTATATGAAACAAACTACTTTTTTTTTTCTTTTACCAAATATGAAACAAATTTATTAAACGCACAAACGTAACTAAATTTAACGATTAGACAAAAAGTTATAGCCATAGCAAAGTCTAATTAAACATGAAAAACATAAGTTATTCTACTTCTACTTCATTTTAGCACAATATATTGGAGTAATGGCCTCATATATATTAATGTCTTATCACAAATTTTTACTTTCTCATTTGTCTCGTTAAGAAAGCGCCAAAGAATCTATTTAAGAAAAATATTTATTAATATAGAAAAGGGATGATAAATGATAATCGAAAATTTTTATGCTAATTATCAAATGTTTGTTTATTTGCGTCAATATGTTTGAATATTCCATGTAGTAAAAAAATTTTGAAATGCATTAGAAAACGAAATCTTACTGTACTGACTTATTAGAGGAAGATTCAAAGCTTGTAACATAGTTGATTTGATCGTCTGCTCTCCCTTTAGGGATACGATACATGTTCTGGTTCCTCTCCTCCCCTTATTAGAATCATGTTAGGGGGCCAAAATATCTAAATAAATAATTATAAAATATTTAATGTAGAAGGGGAGTAGATGTTTAGTTTCTGATCTGGTTGTTGTTTGTGTGTGGCTCCTGTGTACGTGGGTAGGTTGTTGTCTGTTGTTAGTGCGTTTGTGGGTTGGCTGTGTTGGTGTGCTTAGTTGTGTGCACTGGTATGATGGTGTGGGGGTTTTTTTTATGCCAGGTATGTGTGTGGATGTTGGTAGGGGTGAGGGGTGTGAGGTGTGTATGGACTAGGGGGTGCGGTTAGGGTGTATGTGTGTTTATTTTTGCGGGGGTGTTTAACAGTTTTCAATACCGGGGTTTTTCTGGGCGTACGTGGATTTTAAGGACTTCATAGGTTTGCTTGCGGGCTGTGGTTATTTTTCGGTGCTGCTTACTTATTGTTTCATCTGGAGTGGTTTTGTGATAAAATGGTAGAGAGTAGGGGTGTGGTGTTTTGGGGTTTTTGGGATATTAAGGGGTGTTATTGCTGTGTGATAGACGATAAATTAGAAAAGTGTAAAGAGTGTTTGCCTTCTTATTTCAAGTTTATGTGATTGCTCAGTCTTAGCATAAGAGAAGAGGATAAAGGGGAGGGAAAAATATAGTAGAAATAAATAATTAAAGTGGGAAAATGGGGGGAAAAAATTAAAGGCAAAGATTAGTAAACATAATGTAAGAGACGCAATATAAAGTTTAAACTACTGTGGGTAATTAGCTTAGGATTCTTAATCTCTTTTTTTTACCATATTTTATAAACCATTTTTTGGTTAGAAGTTGTTAAATATAATATGTTAGTGTTTGGGGATTTTATTATGTTTATTGATTAATTGCAATGTAGGGGGTAGGGATAAACTAGTTCAGTGTACGCTCGATCCTCGAAGAGGGATAGCTTTCATGGTAGTTTTAGGTTAAAAGTTATAGATTGGAAGATCATGTACTTATAAACCTACCTTGTAA
>JAMXBC010000209.1:0-34850 GCA_024138005.1 Lumnitzera racemosa
GGGTTTAAAGACCTTATTTTTGGGGTTCGGGGTCTTTTTGGAGGTTAAAAAGGGTTTTTTGTTGTCCATTTTTCCTTGCTCTTCTTGGCTTTGGGGATCAATTTTTTTTTGATTTGCATAGGTTAGCCTTAGCTTTGATTAAGTTGACTATAGCAAAAAGGGGTCATGGGGCGTTTTTTTATCACTTATCCTAAAAAAATTTCCCAAAAATATAAAGAATTAAACTGAGAACATCAACTCAAAAATAGAATTAAGGTTTATAGAGTTACAATAGTAAAAGTAAAAAAATTGATAACAAAATTAATTAGTAAGAGAAAAAAACTTAAGAGGCTAAAAAAATTAATTTAACAATACTTAGTAAAGAAAGTTAAAATTAATGTTAAAACCCTTTATATATAAAAGCTATAGAAAATAAAAAATTAAAAACAAGAAAAAAAATGATTATTTAAATTTTAAGATAAAGTCAAGACATTAATTATAAAGTATGTACCAAGGATTAAAAGATGATAAAAAAATGAGAGAAAGCCCAATTTCCCCCTATAAGTAAAAGTAGGTAATAAAAAAATAAAAATAAATATAAATAGTAAACTAATAATAAAGTAAAGTAAATAAATAATAAATAAGAGAAAAAAGGGCATGAAAATGACTTAGGGCCTTTTACATAAAAGACATCCCCCCCCCCCATAACAATCCTCAAATAAAAAATAAAGAAAATATTTATAAAAATAAATTAAATAATAAAATAATTGGGGTAGAAACAAAAATATGATAAAAGGGATCTTATTAAAACATCATAAAATCCCCAAAAATATCAAATTAACTCTAGAAAGGTCAAATAACTACTGAAATTTCATAAAAATATCCAACAACTTCAAGGCAAGTAAAGATATTTATAAAATTTTAGAAACATAAAAAAATTTTTAAAAAATTTTGTTGATGATTTCTTCAAGAATTCAACAAAAATTGAAAAGTGGAAAAAATGTTAAAAAATTTAAGCTAGACACATGTCTTAAGGCCCAAGAACACATGGCAATACTTCCATAAATTTACACTTATTAAAAATTATTAAAATAAAATATTTTAACTTCTTCTAAAATTTGTACATTTGTCCAAAAATTGTGAAAATTTAATGGGAAACATTAACAACAGGGAGGAATATGTATCTAATTTTTCACAATTTTTAGAATTGTGTAAAATTTTATTTTAAACTTTTAAACACTAAAAATCCCCTTCCCCCTAACTTCAAAAAAACTACACAACTTAAGCCAAGTCTCTAAAATTTGGGGGAAAATTTAGAAGCTTCTTCATACTACCCCTAAGGGGTTAATAAAGTTAAGTGTAATGGAAAACCCCTTAGGTAGGGGTTTTACTATTTTGGTGGTTTTAGTTTCAAAAATTTTGGAGTTTTTCAAATCATTTTTGTTTAAAGGGTTTTTTTTTTTTACTTGAAATCAATACAAACTTTCAAGAGGATCTTAAGCAATCTACAATCTGGGTAAGTGGCTTGTCTCATCAAAATTTTTTTTTTATATGTTAAAAAGGGTGTTGTAAGTCATTATATGCTTAACAGTAATTAACTATTTATAACATTACAAATGTGAATGTCATGACTATAGATGACTTTTTGGGTTTTGTTTGGCTTATTTTTTTAATATTTTGACTTAGAATGATTCTTTTGGTTGATTACCTAAAAAAACTAACAAACGTAATATTCGACCTTAAATCAAGTACATGCATTACTTTTCCCATTTTTTTTGCATTTTTTCTCTTTTAACACCATTTACTTTATGAGGAAATAGAAAGGGTTTTCCTTTTTTTCCAATTTTGTAAAACTAAGTGAAAAGGGAAAAGAAGGTCATCTTTTCCAGTTTGAAAAGTATTGATAATATTTTTTGGATTGAGTATAGAAGGGAAGAAGCAAATGTCCATTGGGACATCTTCAAATTGATTTGAAATCATTCTAAAACGATTGGGTTTTTAGTGTTTGAAAAATCCCTGAAACCTAGATTAGAGTGGAATTAATTTTTCCCGGTCTCACAACGTACTGAATTTAAAGTTATATGGATACACTTTAATTGTTTCATTCACTAATTTTAAAAGGGTTTGCTTACCTTGTTTTTTTCATATACGGGTTTTCTTTTGCCACTTACTAAACAGTAGTTTCACTCATAATCTCTATAGTTATTTTTTTACAGATTTTAAATTTTACTAAAGCTTAGAATAGGAGCATCAAGTAGGTTTAATAAGTAGAAAAATGACAAACTGCTTTATTAGGCAAGTAAAATAAAAAACGTTTAAAATTAAAAAGGGGGGTTGTTATTTTTTTTGGTTATTGAATGCATCTTCACTTTCTACTAAATGTTTCCAACTCGAATGTGTAGCCTGGTGTATACAATGGGATAACAGTTGCAATAAAACCCTATGCTATCATCAATCATTGGTGTGCATGACAACTATTATGATAAGATACTTGAGGCATGCCCAAAACGTGTAACTATATTGTATAGGGTACTCACTGTAAACCCTTTAAACGATCAGAAGGTTTCAAATGGTTAATAATGATTATAAGGTAAATTCTAGATGCCCTTTTCTTGGACCCACTCTCATGGTGGGATAAAAGGGGAAAAAGGAATTTCTAAACCCTGTACCTGTTTTGAAACTTGAAACTTAGAGTATAAAGGGTATATAATCCACCTTATAAAAAATAATAACCTAAAAAATGACCTCCCTAATACTATCATCACTTTAGGTTTTCCATTATTTCCTTTATTCTCACTTTTCCTCCCTAACTTTACATTTTTTTATTTTCCCATTTAATTACTAAGTAATAAGATTACATAAACTAAACTAATGAAAGTAGGAAAAATCACTTTTTAAAATTTACAAATTTATATCATAGTTCTATAGGTTTTGTAGATGATAAACTTGTAATATTATTATAATTACTTTAATCATATAAATTTAAAATTTATAGAAAGAAAAGTAAATGTGGGGGTTAATGGTTATAGCACAAGGGTTCAAAGAGTCCTATAATACTTATAGGATAGGCTTAGTTCCAAAATATTAGATCATGTTCCCTTGTCAGGTAAATATAGGATAAGGTCTCATTTCTTACATCCCATGTCCTTAGCTTAACCCTACATATGTTAAATAATATGATATAGCGTATAGTTATTAAAATCGTCAAGTCAATCCATAATACTCTACGAAATTAATGATTTTTATAAGTTTTAACCTAATTAAGACAACACAAAATTATATAGGTGTAAACTCTTGATAAAATTTGAAATTCGAAATACGTTTTACAAGCCTCATGGATTTATATGATATACCAAAACTACCATGAATGTACTTTCTCCGATCCTGTAGAAATTACAGTTTGATAATCTTGATATACATTATTCATAAATTAAGTTCAATCTGCATGCAAAAATAGGTGAATAAAGTAAGTTAACAAACATGTATACACTTTTTTCAATCATTTGAGTCAAAAGTTTTCCAATTAAATGTTAATAAGATATTACTACCATGTAATAAACCAATACCATTCTCCCACAATAATTCATGTAGATTTCACTTTAATGTAGGATATCATGTAAAGAGCATTTATATTATTATCATTTAATGTAATAATTAACATACAAATATATATGTGCATATATTTCGTATTAATTGTAATGATTTATAAATAAATACATGATGTCTTCATAGATATAGGTGTCCGCTCGCTATGGATATACATTTATTTTAGCATATGTTGGTTTAGGTGCAGTGCACGTATAAGTGGTTCAATATATTTCGTAAGACATATTTTATTATATCAAATATATAACCTTTAGTTAACGTTGTATTCATATCCTATATAAAGTTGAATCACTATAAATTACGAAAAATTGCACTTAGGGAATTCAACGTTTAGGATTAATTAAATAGAGGAATGTAGTTTCAAGTTGTGAAAATATAAAAATCAATGCTATATTAAGTGATCCAAAAAAATTATATCGTACTTTATTTTCTATAGATGACGAGTCATGTATAAACTTACCTATTAATATTTAGACGTCTTACATTAACCTTACAATAAAAAAAAAATGAAAAAAATATCGCTCATAATATCAATGCCTTAACTGAACAAACCTTGATCCATACCTACTTCATTTTTCCCCTAATCTCTTTCTCAATCCAAACCAATTACCTAAAATATAGCTTAAAACAACATATTCCAAATCCGTAATTTTTGACATGTCTTCTCATTGAATAAGTGAAATGGGTGTACGCGGACCGAGTTACTTTCCACAAAATATCTTTCCCATGACTCAAAATAAAAATATTTAACACGAAAAATGTAACTTTGCATCGATGATATTTAGGAGCTCATAATGGAGAAGATCTATAGTATAAAGTCAAAATAAACTGTACGGCATAAATTTAGTTAATGGAAATAAATACGGGAGAATGGAATTAAAATTTTCGTAAAAAATAAAATTAAAAATTATAATAAATATTAATTTGTTTAGTTTGAATTTATAAGTAATTAGGAATAGACATATATATAACTTTAATAACTAAAATTATTTTCGTCGCATTTTACTTTCTAACTAATCTTAAAGTAATAGGTAGTGATAGTTAACGGCGACGATAATGGCAGGCGGTAAATGGTATGGTGGAGACAATGGTAATGGTAAAGTGGCTATAGTGAATCAGTGAAAGGTAGGGTGGCAATTGTGGTTTATAGCTACGACGGTGGTGGTGGTGGTAGTTGTGAGGAATCGTGATTTCTTGTTTAATTGATGATTCAGGTATTTCTATAGAATTGCAATTTCGTTACAAAAAAGTAAGTAAATGATATGGTGAAATAAAAGAGAATGTAATTTCAATTCTATATAATTTTATAAAACAACTGAACAACCCTTAGAGTAGTAATATAGGAATAAAAAATATAGAAATAGCATTTCTCAGCTTCAACGACAAATCTTAAAAAAACCAATAAAAAAAAAAAAAAAAAAACTTATTTAAAGACCTAGTACATATACAAAAGTATCCTCTTCTAGGTAAAATTAATTTTATACGAAAGAAGTGATGCCATGATATTCCATTGCCACTTTTTCCTAATTCTCTCCTCATAACATCATACAAACTTCTCAATTAATTGTTAAATTTAGGGTATTGGGTAATAGATTATGCGACATGTTTGTTTCAAACTATATTTTAGGTAATAATTAAGCGTAATAAATTTGATAGTTCAAATTGGGGGGAGGAAGATTAGGGGGAAATGAATGGTGAAAATGTAATTAAGGTTTCGAGAAGCAGCTTGTTATTTTGACATTCCTTTTTTAAAGCAGGGACACGCAAGAACGGCCAGCATCCATTTGTAAACTTAAATGACACCTCAATTAACAGTTAACGTAGCGATGTTGATGCCGTATTGAATGGTTTATTTGAACCACGCAAAAATAAAATAAACCTTTGTCCTACTTGACAGTGTGATTTCTTTGAGCTTGATATATACAAGTTCCTTATAATATTATGTGACATTTTGTATATTATTACATTACAAATATCACATCATGATAGGACATGTAAGTATATTGTTTACATTCATTTTGTTGCATTTGCGCATAGTGATAGACAAAGTTGGTATACTCAAAAAGAGAGTAAATGAGAATATTTTGGTATCTCAACTTTGTTCCCAAATTTATAACCAATTCTTCGAAATTGATTACATAATTCAAGGCCAACCCAAAGTGACATAAAAAAGTTTTGTAGTATAAAAGAGAATTTTAACTTTAGTAGTAATTGGAGAAACAAGCAAGAGTAGAAGATAAAGATACCAAAGGTGACATTTAACACATGAAAGTTGAGTTTTTAACTCTATTTTATTCGTATCCATTAGGCATATGCTTAAAGTAAACAAACCACTAAAATAGGATCGTAATTCCATAGCTATATTAACTATACATAAACAAAGTTTTCATTTTCTTTCTCGATTCATCTATTCCACTTCATTTTGAAGGCAATCTTCACGATAGATAGATGCAACACGAGTAATCTTTATTAAAAATTATAAGAAAGATAGAAATAAAATTTCGTCACAAATCACTTAGAATGGTTTTTAAATGGGAAATATTTTAGTTTGCCGAGAAATTATCTCGGCAGCAGACTGTTCTTATCAAGTGCTATGACTTCATGTGTCCTTCAATCAATCTCCAATCACTCGTGTTGAACATCTTTGGTGATATCCTCGGCTCGCATACCATGAGTCTTTGTTCAATAGGAAAATGATTTACATAAAGTTAAAAAGCCCATGTCTTTGATGCTTAAAGGGGTAAGAAACAAAGAGAATCAAAGGAGGAGGGAGAAAATTTAAATACATGTTAGAAGACAACTTATTCAATAACTCTATCCAATTGAAACATTGGGTAAGAAGATAGCACAACCATCTCTCATTACTTCAGGTGGTACTCTCAAACAAGTATATAAATGATGGAGAATACGACTAGCAATGCGCGTGCCTAAAGCTAATATACAGCACCATAGAGTCGATAGATTAGCTTCTAACTTCTCTAGTTCTTCTTATTTGAAGACAATTAAACACTTAACAGTAATTACACATAATATACGAAAAAAAGGAACTAGAGATAAAGAGGAGTCTTTTTGATGGAATCAAGAGTCTTGAGAGGTTAAAAAAACCAAAAAAGAAAAAAAAAAAGAAAAAAAGAAAATGGTATCTCTCTAGTCTTTAAAGTCATTCTAATAAACTTACGTAACCCATATTAGCTAATAAAAGAAACAATTAGCATGAGTTGCCATCACCAATGTGTGTACAAAATATGTAAATGCTAGAAAAACATAAATTATCATACATATAAATTAATGATTTTTTTCGATATCCAAATAAATTATTATGCCCTCTTCTACCTTCGAAACTAAATGAAAATTTGTTTTGTTTTTTTTTTTTTTTTTTTTTTTTTTTTTTTTTTTTTTTTTTTTATTTTTTTTTTTTATTTTTTTTGTTTTTTTTTTTTTTGTTTTTTATGTTTTTTTTTTTTTTTTCTAGACTCTTACACATTTGATCATGCATAAGCATTCGAAGATGCCACACTTGGCTCCGTGACACCTTTTAATAACAACCTAATGTTCAAGATTATCCTTTCATCTTTTCTTTAGATTTTTTTTCTTTTCGTTTTTTTTGTTTTTTAAACACTTTTACTTTTTTAACCCTTTTTTTCCATACTTCTTATACTCGCAATATTATTTAATGAATATCATATCTTTATTAAATCCCTAGTTATCGGTGTTTGTCTTCAATATCTATACTTACTCTTATCAACACCTTTTAACAATGTTATGGTGAGTACTCTTTCTTGGCCTCATCTTTCAATAATAAATGACCCCAGCCAAAAGCTAAAATTGGCTAAATAACTTTATCTTTGGACCATTTGTTTGGTCAACATAAGCCCTATGATTGATGCGTATTGTGAAATTTGGTACCATGAAAAGGAGAACCAAAGCGCTTTAATATCTATGTATTGACTCATTTTGTTGATTGATTGCTAAGGTTTTAAGTTCAAAAGCTTAGTTAATTGAAAAAAGATTCATGATACTAATAATTACATGAATAATAGTAATATGGGCAATATTAATGATAATTAAAAACCCTAATAACGAAATAATATACTTTTTAAAAAAAATAATTAGTTACATATTTATATATTAAAAATTTTAATTTATTAGTATTTATCGCTATCTTATTAATTCACTTAGTTTTGTTAGTATACGAATTTTTTTTCAATCTTTTAAAACAAGAATATCAAAATTTTAATCTTTGTGTTTTAAGCATGCAATTACTTTAATTTAACACACAAATGAGTCATTGAGGAAGAAATAAACACAAATTTAGAAGATATACCATCTAAACTACTCATCATATGTAAATAAATTCTTAAAAACTTTCAAAATGTAAATTTACCTTCGTGGATTTCAAGATATTAACATAGGTTCCAAGCTGTTCTTCCAATCCTCCACTAACACTTCGGATTCTTTAGTAGCAGTCCGGAGATTAATTGTTTATTTATATTCGATCAGCGATATGGAGGTAAACATGTTATTTTGAAATTATAAAAGATATAGCTGCATTGATTAATGGTTTTTAAAGTATATATTGTAGTAATGTTGTCAAACCTAAATTAATCTCCTAGGATTTCAATCTGGTTCGATCCAATTAAACTTTTTGATTCAACTTAGTTTCTCTATTAATTTTTAATTTTTTATATGTTTGGATCAAATGAATTGGATTAGGATCTGAATAACAATAACTTAAGAAGAGAGAGAAGGAAAAAAAAAAGAAAAAAGAAAAAGAAAAAAGAGAAAAATAAGGAAGCCAAAACAAAATCCAGGCCACTATACGGTGCACAATAGACAAAACAGGTAGGCCATGACTTCCAACCAAAAGGGTTCAGCAGCACATGTTTATATGAACCCTCTGCCGACCTAAAAACAAAAGGAATAAAGCGAAAACTGCACATGCACGACTCACTCATATACCCTATACATAGGTGAATATATCATTCAGATTCATCACTCTCCCTACATTTATTTTCATAAATAAAATTTTAAAAAAAGAAAAAGAAAAGAAAAGAAAATTCAAGTATACTTGGGAAATGGGCAAAAACTGATGATATAGATATATATGTTAAGGATATACTTTTATACTAGCCAAATTCATACCCACTCGATACTCCATCTCCAGATTTTGGTTTGGGTAAAAATCGTGTAATATATATAATATATATATATATATATATTTTGTATGTAATAATCACAAATCCCATCAAAAGAGTGCATGCACAATAATGTTTCATCATCTTGTCCTCACTCCCGTTATGTGTCCATTCAAGCAGCTAAAAAGGAAAAGAGAAAGAGCAAAGAAGAGGGGTAAGAGAAGAGGATAAAACCAAAAGGTTAGACAATTGTATGCACGTTTTTCACGCGAGGATGTCCTTCTTTTCGAATTGACGTTCCCATCACTTTTTTCCCTCTATTTTAGACTGTTTTTATCTAAATATAGGAATGTCTCTCGAGGGCACTTTAATTTTCACGCAAATTATAAGCTAGTGGGTTAAATTATGAGGTGGACATAATCTAGGGAAAGTGTAAATGGTTTGAATAAATCTAACTCAATTAATTTAAGGTTAAATGGAATAAAGTTTAGTTGATTCAATTTTTAATATATTAAACAAAACTCCGCTAGAATCTAAATAAAAAGCCTAACTAAATAAGATTAATTTCCATTCATTAAAGTACAAATAATTAAAGGATCAATACAACTTAACTATTTGATTGGCTAGTAAAATAGGTCAGTTCATTTGATTTATCTTTAAATGAGTAAAAAAATCTTAATAAATACCTATTTAAAAAGAGATTAAACAATTGATTTGAAATCAAAACTCATTTTGTAAGTAAAACTAGCTCATGAGCTAAAATCTATTTATTACAATATTTAAAATATATCCTCATAATATCAATCTTATAACGCAGAGGAAGGACTTGTGTCAATATAAACAAATCTAATCAAGTGTCTTTTTACCAAATTTGACATATTATAGTTGATATGAATTTATTAACAAGATAAACTAATTAATACCCCTTTTATTAAGAAATAGTAGTATGATGCAGTCCCAGAAAATAAAAAAGAAGTCCCTTTTTTAGTAGTTGGCCTCTAGCGGATATAAAGCTTTCGATTCTTTTTTCTTTCTTTCCTTTTTTTGTTTTTCCAATAGTTGTAATAATATAACATTTGGCAACCATCCTTTCTACCTCCGAAGAAAAGAAAAAGGCACTTAGTTAAGAAAATAACTAATTGTCAAATTTGATGTATTAATAGCAAATATGTGCAATGCCAACACCACCAGGATTTTTTCTTTCTTTCTTTTTCCTCTTGAGAGAAAAAAAAAAAAAAAATCCAAAATAATAATAACAGTAATATAACAATATAATTATTATTGTTATTATGAATACCTTAGTTTAGACAATAGCATGGAGATAACCGGTGTATGCCCAAAAGATTATCTTAGGTGACTTGAAATTTTTCTGTTTTGGGCCGAAAAAAGTTGTTTTAAAATTTGTGAGACATTAAAAATATAATGTTCATAATTCTCTTAGATAAATACATCTCATAATTTGTCATAGTTTGAGAAATCATCCAAACTTTGGGTAAGGGTAAACTCGATGTTCCGAGAAGTCTTAGGTTTTTATTGTTAAGATAATAATAAAAAAATATTTTATACCTATTTCACATACTTATCTTTATTACAAAAAGAATAATTAATATAAAAAATTTAAAAGTTTTTTTATTAAAACTCTTGTGTCTAAAGATAGATGACCATCCGTGAACAATACCATTCAAAATTTGAAATAAAGAATTCAGGGGAACAAGCATAGTTTTCATGAAATACGATCAAACTCTAGTGCATGTACATAATTTTGAAATGACCACATTGTTTAGGTAATCCTAAACAATAATTGAGTACTCATAGCACGATGCTTGTAAAGATGGAACAAGAATAAATTATAGAATTATAATTTCTAATGATTAAAACACAAAAGTAATTGTTATACTTTATTTGTTTATACTTAAAATAGCATTAAATCAAAATTTAAAATACATTTGAAAACACCGTACAAACCCTTACCCAATCTCCCATTTAACTAATGAGCACAAAACTCATTGATAGACTGAGATATAAAAAAATATGGTTGAGAATGATCAATGAATGGCCATACATCTCATCTTTTTTATTTAAACAACTAAAATCCGATCTTCATTTCACAATAATAATAATAATAATAATAATATATAATATGGACTATCTATTTGCTACTGAATGCAAAATTAGATTTATAGAAAAGAAATAACCTTTTTCATATTTACACACTTTTAACGAAATCAATGAATGCATGTGCGCTTGTCCGTACATTTTTTGGAGTAAGGACTATGCAATCCAAGCAAAATCGAATCAGATGGAACAAAGTCCAATGTTGGAACAAAAGCAAACCCTACCTATATGTTTAATTAGTTTACCAAACTATACACCAGCAAAAAGCATTACACACAATGTCACGACAAGATATACATATTATAAGATTAAACCTCGATTATATGTTGAGTAATGACATGTGATAGCTATTCCTCCAAACACCTAAACGTCACGTTAATTTCATGTGATTGGGAATCATATATATTTCAATTCCCACGCATCTTGACTAGAAAAAAATTTTAATATTATTAATATACTTTGAAAATACGATAATAACGAAAAAATTTGAATGAAATTTTTCTCAAAATTAGCTATTATAATGATTATTTATATGTTTATTTATTTAAATATGTAACATGTTAATAATATTTGAATTTATTTATTTATTTATTTTTGGTGAAAACAGGAATTATAAAGTAAAATAATGAATGGGTAATCAATAATTCTTAAGATCAGATAAAAGCTTGTTTGTTGAAAAGTCAGATTTGGTGGGAATTACGAACCCACTTACCCCTGCAAAAAGGTGAGTTTAATAAGCTTTTAGTATTTTGATGAAAAACTAAAGGAAGATGAAGTCAAATGTTTGAATGACAAAATGTTCCCATGCGGAAGATAAAATATCTTGGATATAAAGTTTACCACTCGTGTATGAACAAGAAATGGAAATTTTTAACAATAGTTTAACGTAATCGAGATCCGTCTGTTTGCAAAGTTCGATTTCCTAAATTGTCTAGATTTTTACCATGTTGAAATAAACATGGATATGTAATTTTTTGTATGTTACTGTCACGTGATTATTATAAATATAAAATAAATAAATATATATATAAAGATAAGTTATAAATAATTAATGTGTAGTTTAATGGAGAACTATTACTTATTGCATTTAGTATTTTGTGAACTGATCCAAACTGTTCACTTTCAAACTATTTAAATTAATAATTATTATATTTGAAAGATTAAAAATACAATAAATAGATGTTCAGAATCTAATGATTATTAAATCAAAAGTAAAATAGAGCAGTGGGATCAATTATATAAAAAATACGGACAGAATCATAAAAAAAATCCCATTTTATCATGTTTTATATTTCTATCGATATCATGTTAAATAAGTTCAGAATCCACTTATGAGTAGTATAAATCTTTTCTGTAAAATCAGAATTTCGATCAAATCACACAACGCAATATACTAAGCCTTCTATCTATAAGAGTTTTCTAAAAGATTCACACGATAGAAATTAAGAAGACGTTTCAAATACCACAACATGGTTATGGACATGCATGTATACTAACCACCCAAAAGGAAATGTTAGAAGCAATACATATAAAAAATGTGTGTATATATATATCATTGTAAAGAGAAATTAGTTTAGCAGCTTAAATTTCACATCGATCATCCGCAACATATCTGATAATAGAGTATATATATATAATATATATATATATATGATTATGAATAAAACATTTGTTGATAAAAGCATGTCAATGGAGCTGAGGATTGTGGTAGAATAAATGAGCATGTCAATAGAGAGGGGCAAATAGCTGCCAATCAACAAATTTTTATTCACTACTTATAATCAGAGTAAGTTAGGTTTAATTACAAATATAAGATTTAGATCGTTACTTTGTTTTAAAGGCATATAATGTTAATTGTAATGCTGATCAAGGTAACCTGTTATAGAAGATTAGTAGCTTACTTTTTTTTTTTCTCTCTTTTTTTCATTTCATTAATTATGTTATAAAAGCAATTGAGCTATTGTTCAAATAACGAATTAACTTATTTTTAATAAAAAATAATATAGATTAAGGTATTATACAAATTAATAGTTTAAATTATCCAGTGTTATAAGAACCCATTAGTTATATAAAAATATAATGGCATCAAAGGATGTGTTTAAAGAGAAAAAAAAAAACGAAAAAGAAAGATGAAAATATGCAAATCATAAATGAGAGATTAGGAGATTGGTTTAATAAATAATTAATGACATAGTAAAAGTAGAGAAGTGTTGAGAATAAAGTGAAAAGACACATAAACTGTGCCGTAAAGGATCAGTTGATGCAGGGAATGTGCAGAACATGCTGGTACAAGGGCTGCGCTTCACTGACTCACCTTTGTCACATGCCGTCCCCCTTCCTTGCTACGAACTCCACATGGTGTGTTTTTTTTCCCCTCAGCATGTGCTCCGCTCCCCATGTGCCTCTCTCTCTCTCCACTCTTTCCCATCTCCATTCATCTTGCTGCCCATCTCATCTTCACATGCACCCTTTTGGGAAGTCCACATACCTACAATTTTCCTACCTTTTTCCTCACATTACCCCTCTCTTAGCACAATTGCACTTGACATTTCCTATGTATTTCTAATCTCTGGCCATTTTTTCGTCTCTTCACATGATAAAGTAAAGTAAGTTTTGGGGGGGGGGGGGGTGTAAAATTATTCTTGATTAATAATAAATCAATATATATCTTAGGATCATGCCGGAAGCATTCCTTGTGACTTATCATATAACTAAGCTTGTATTCGAGACGATGTATACAATCCTTGCTTTCCACAAGTTTCTATACAGCAAAAATGTAAAAATTATTATCCCGAATTTTTGGTTTTTTTCTCTTTTTTTAAATTTAACCGCAAAATCTGTATCATATATACTCAAACTTTTATTTATCAAATTTTATTAAATAAATTTCCCATAATTAACACTTTTTAACCAATGATTGGTGTTTTTCAAATTTGACGGAGTAAAGCCTAAATAAGTTTATATTTTAATAATTATAAACTTCAACTATTTATTTAGTGAAATTAAAATTTAATTCGATATAATATTTAATCACATTAAAACTTTTTGAAATAAAAATTAACAAAACGCTCAAAATTCACAATAGTGAACATCCATTCCTTTTTCATTCATTACAAAGACATGTCAGGATTGTTTAAGGCATGATTGACATTTGCTTATATCTTTTATTATTCTTCTAGTTTTGTAATTCTTATCCTAATAATGGCTGTAAAATATTAGGATGGCGCAATAAATTTCGTTAAAACGAATAATAATTGTGATGTAAACTTAGAAGGTTTTTTCTTTTTTCTTTTGTGTTTATGATCCCCTCAGTCCATTCTTGGAGAAATAATTCATTAAGACAATACTTATCTTCAATATTTACATACTTATATATGCACGTAATAGAATACCTATTAAAACATTTTCCCTTTCGTAAATGATCTAAAAATTTCTATATTTATATCAAAATGGTTGAATCCCTTCGTCCTTTCTGTCCCCAAGTTTTCTTGCAGTATTAAATTATAGTAAGACTAAACTCCTTTATGTACCAAACAAAACACAGCACGGACATACAATATTTTTTACACTGAATTCAGGCAACGTTGTCGGATTAATCACGCAATTTGGGTAAAAAATGCCTACCGACCAAACCAAACTTTGCCCCAAATAATCAGGAGATAAATGTAACTTATTAAAATCTTAGAAATATTCGGGGTGAATCTTTATTGACTCAAATTTCATCCAACATTCTATTATTCATATTCTGCTAACTTTCCTTGCCCTTTGCAAGTAGCTAGAATAGAAATGCTCTCAATTATTTTTTGTACATTCCAGCAATGATAAATATCTAAGTTGTAAAACAAACAAATCGGCCCTCCTGTTTTTGTTTTTGAGGAAAACCTTTTTACACTTTTTAATATCATATAGTTTATATTTAAAATTTTAAAAATGTAAATATTATTTTAAATAAGCTTTAAGGGGGGGATTTCGTTTTTATTACAAGTTAATAAGGTAGCTACTGGAGGAGATTGATGAGTTGCAATAGATATAAAAAATGGCGAATTTGCTTTCATGAAAAATATTAGTAAAAAAGAGACCAAATAAACGATTAATTTCTCTTAAAGATAAACACTTTTTTTGGTTTATTTTATTTCATTTGCAATTTCTTTGGTTGTTAGGTCCAGGCATTGGTATCCCACCTCCATTATCACATACTAACACAAATTAATAGTTTCTACAGCCCGTAGAGATAATCAGCACAGGTTTTGAGAAGCATTGAAGTTCAATTAATAATAAATATTAGAAATGTCAAGAAGAATATTTTTTCCAAATCGATCTCATCTTATGCAAAACATTATAAAGAGAAAAAAAAAAAGAAGGACACGAAAGCCTTTTGAGAATATCAATAGGATGTTAATTACATTTGTAATTCGCTAGAGGAGTATGGTTCTGTTCTGTTTATCTTAATTTTGTCATGAGGCAAATACCTATCCTGATTTCGTACCGAGAGAGAGAGAAAATTAAAGAAGGAATTTGTGGGATTTGATAATTTTAAACCAATGCAAATCACTTTAAAAACTTGGGGAATGAAGACCAAAAGAAAGGAAAGGCAAAAATGGTCCGTACTCGATCACAAGTGCCAATAAGATAGCAGTGCTTTGCAGCCAAAAGCCAAGAAAGATGCATGGGAAGACCGCATTAAAGAGCTCGCAAGGTGTGCCGTCACCATTTCCATTCTCCCGATTACCCATTTTTCAAAATCTCATAAATAAAAAAAAAATAATGCACCCATCAAATTTACTCCCAGAAAAAGAAAAAAGAAGTTAAAAAAAAATTTTAATTAAATAAATATCTTCCTACATAGGACCAACCTAGGCATGTTTCATGTAATCCCATATACCCCACCAAACATGTCGCATTTGATGATCTGGAGTCCATTCAAGTTCGTGGACCGTCAATTCATGTGATCTCTTGCTTTTGCTTCCTTCTTTTTTGGAAGGGGATTATTTAAATTTCTCTTTCCCTTTCTGTTTTTTCACCTTTTTCAGATATTTATTAATTTAGCATAAACTTTCACGATCTAATACCTGAAAGATTCATGACTGGGGGTCACAACCTCAAGAATCAAGTTCGTTTTTTGCTTGTGTTTAATTTTGTGCCAAACTCGCATTTGTGTTAAAAATACATAAAAATTGGATAAATTATCAGAAATAATCAGTTTATAATATAATCATTTAATTCATAACCCGATGATTTATATGGGGTCAATTCTATTTGCTAGGTTGGTTTTGATTCATATATATAATGTCAGTGATTCATGTCCCAATTTGTCGTGGTGGGAATTTTTCAACTCTACCTATATACGATAATGTATTGCAGAATAAAGCAGAAAATAAATGTAAGTGGTTATATCATACATGTATGTTATAATATCCAGTTTGATTCTTTATGGGTATTGAAGGTTGCTGACAGGTATGTAAGTAGAACCATGCCAATCAAGGACCTATTTTTTTTTTTAAAGTTAGTATTTCATTATGAAGCACAACAACTAGTCTCTTCCTTCTTTATCATTAATTTCCTAAACTTAGGAGGTAAGGACTACTGTTTCTTCCTTGGCCGTTCTAGATACGACGGTTCTTCTAACGCATAATTTTTCAAAACATGCTTCGCAAACTTGGATATGAGTATGGAGAATTTATGTATTCTATGCTTACCTGAAATCCTATGATATAAAGTATATAGGATATGTATTTTAAGTATAATGAAGCATCCAATGAAAATTATCAGATAAATGGATAAATGAATGTAAGATGAAATAAATATTTACCTTTTGAAATTCTAACCAAAAGGAGAAAAATATATATAATGATATAAGTTATAGTTGACACTTATTATCCAAAAGAAACCAACAGAACTTATTTTATTTATTCCATCATACTTTTGTCTCATTTTAGGTTCGATTTTTTCTGCCCCAGCTTTTTTTTATTTTTTATTTTTATTTTTATAACAATCACTACCTTTACTATAATACAATTGCATAAAATGTTAGTGATTGGTAAACGATATTATCTTTGGATTAAGTGTTATATTTTTTTTTATTTTAAGTAAGTGAATTAAACTTTCTAATACATGGAAGATTTGCACAAGTGAAGCTTTATCTTCTTCATAGACATGTTTTAATCCTTATACTTTTTGTTTGGCAACATTACTTTTATCCTAAGATATTTATCGTGATGCAAATTTTTTTATATCACTTTTTTATACTCATGAAAGTTTGGCCTTCATGCGATATTAAACGAATAGTGGGATCCTATAAAAATATGAGGGTTTCAAGTTGTGAAAAGCTTGAAATTTGTCTCATAATTTATAATATTATCTAATTTAATAGAAAAATTTATAAGCGTTTAATAATGTACCCTTTACCTATTAGTTTATACAATATAAATCTTAGAGGTCTAAAGTACTAAGTAAATGATAAGTTTCCGTTTAAATTTTAAAAATCAATATTTTGTATGATAGAGAATAGTTATATAGATAAGATTAGTACCCGATTTATCTTATACTCACTTACACTTAGTAAGGAAACAAAACAAATAATTGAACTCAACTTATTAAGGTCGAATTTTGTAATGGGAAAAACAAAAGCTCAAGAAGGTTGGAGAAAGGGAAAAAAGAAAAAAAAAAATTAATATTATTATTCTGTATGCTACGAAAGTGCTATATCAAAAAAAAAAAAAAACTAAAAGAAGTCTGACCTTGTTCACCAAATATGTGGCTATTATTATAGAAGTCTGACCTTGTTTCACAAATTATGTGCCTATTATATTTTCCTCATTTAATGAAAAAAAAAAATATCATATTCTTGTGTCCAACAAAATTCAGTTAGGAAATATGATATGAAAATTTTTTAAATGTATTTTTCATAACTGCTGAACTGTTTCTCCTCACAGTTTCTCTATTCTATGCATATTGACTTTAATCTTTCCAACGTTTGATAATGTATGAATATGATTGCAACGCCATTTATAGTTCGCAATCGATTTCTGTCCACATATTCTAAGCATAAATTTATAATCTCCTATTCATAAAATATAAATATATATATATATATTAACCAATAATATCAACCCATGCAGACATTATTTGTAAAGATATTGTACGATTGGTCATGACAACCATGAGAATTATGTTGTTGGCATATATAAAACCAAAATATATCCCCCATCCAATTCACATGGACCACTTGGATTTGTCCCTACAAACTAAAGTTTATTAAATAATATATTCTGAAGTTCTGATGAACCGTGTGTTCACTGAAAATAACTTGAAAGGAAAACGATGCGTGATAAAGAGAATAGAGGATGGATATTATAGAAAGTATTGTTATTTGAATTCCGTCAGTTATTTAATGATTTAATTTAATCTTGAAATTCTTAACATATTTAACTTAATGTTGAAAAAAATAAACTAGTGGTCCTGATTGACAACCGCAGAAATCTCCATTAGTTAAGTTCTATGGCATTCTTTTTCCTTTCATGTCCACCGACCAAAACAGTAAACATCCCAGTTACCAAGCGTTGAGCCAATAAAATAATGGGTATTTATAAAACAAATATTAACAAATTATTAACAACCTCGGCAATTTTAATTCACTTTTGATACAAAGAAATAAACCGGAATAGAATCTTTAATGCAATTCTCTAGATTCTACTTATTAGGGCGACTAATGTTTGACGGAAATATTAAATTAGAAACGGAATTTGATATGTAGAATCGATAATTCCATCAATAAGAATTTCGATTTTACTTTTTGAAAAAGGTGAATACAATTTTTATTAGTTCTACATTTATTATTCATTGATCAATTACCTTGTATACATGTAATTTTATTCCATTCCATTAGCTTTCAATTAAAGTATAATATTCAATAATTAAGAGTATTTTTTTTTCTATCATTACAATAGACTTATTTAATTTTCATTCAATTCCATTTATAAAGTATTCTCCAAACATTAGAAAAGATTTTTCATTCCACTCCTCATTCCATTTTTTTTTTTTTTTCATTCAATTTCTTGTCAAATTCATGTTTAGACTAAACTGACATAAATGTTCTTCTAAAAAAAAAAGCATGCAGTACTTGGGACATATAGGATCTTAGAAAGGGGGATGAGGAGGGGGAGGAAGATGTTAAACACAAAAAATGATTAAAATTTTATATTATTAAAGTTAAGATTAGATGCATATATGCATTGTAGCACTTTTAATGGTTTGATAGAAGTCATATTATTGTAATAATAATGTACCGAACAACTAATCTATTTATAGATATATCATGATTCGAATCCCTATTCTCAAGTTATAAATATAATTAAAAAAAAGAAGAAAGAAAGAATTGTTTATTGGATGTGCAGTGACAAACACCACTTTCTATCCCTTTAAGACCGTTTAAAAATTACATCATGTCCACATACCTAATAAGCTAGCAAGTAGCCCACAAGTAGTCCGTTATAAAAAACATAATTAAGACCTTAAGGCTCAATACCTTCTCTCCTTATATTTCTCCTCAAGATGTCAATATCAAAGACGGTGAGTTATAAAAACTAATAAATAATAACTATCACAAACATACATGTAACCTGTACGCCCCGTCGCATGCAAACATACACGACCAAGTATACGTACATATGTAATATAACCACATTATATATTAAAAATTAATTAAGCAAATATAACAACTATAAGAAATAAACAATCAGTTTGCCAATTAATTATTTATATTTAAGAGTGCAAGCTATAGAATGGCAATTAAAAAAAAAAAATCTCTCGTAATCCAAGGCCAAAGCCAATACTAGACATCCATTAACCATTACTATTTTTTTTTTTTAACCTGGATTCATTATTTATATTAGCCATCGGATTTCATAAACAACTACTATAACCACCACACTACAACCACAACCGCACCATATTAACAGACAAGCTTTCTCTCGTTGTCCAGACCCGTACTAACTTAGTTTACCACAGTGCATGTCATTTCATCTTAGTACTCAACCTACAATAAAACGGAGAATTTTTTAAGCTCAAGGACCACCTATTTGATCGGTACAACTTCATGTTAACCATAACCATTAATCGATTTATAGTCGAGATACGTTAAGTTCTTTAAGTTACAAAACCTACCAGCGATCCTGTACGCCAGATTAACCTACCTGGCTGATTGTTTATAACAACATCTTTAATGGAAATTGGAATCAACATTAAAAATAACTAGACCTAGATCGAATACTACAAAATACCCAAAAAGCCACTTTCCTAACATTTTCACACAAGAGACATAAAAATTGACCTCAAAACTCTAATATAAAAGGTTTAGCTAGACGCAAAGAGAGTGAGTGAACCAAACCCTAACTAAATTGATTGTGTAATGGTTGAATGTAACCCGGATTATTTTAATTTCCTTTATAAACCTACTATTAAAGGGCTTCAATCACTCCTTCAAGTCCCAATCTTTATACAAAACGTCCATAGTTTATTTATTATACTTAGCCATTTAGTCCAAATGGTCAACAATCACTATCTCTTAATATATACCTGTAAAAGAACTCTCCAATCTTCAATTATTTACTATATAGTTTCCACGAGCCAACAAGAACATATATAGCATGATGAATCTCTTATTTTATCACAAGGATATCTCCCCAATTAACATAATAGATGCATAATTCATTTTAAATTTTTCCTACTTTAGTTATATTTTCAATCTACGCTATTATGCAATCATCTTAAGTCACTCAATAAGTACTAATTTAAACTCAATGATTATTGCCAAAAAAATCCCCATTATTGCAATCGATGGATCAATGGTATATATTTAAGAGACACTTGATATTAACGCGGCGTAAAAAAAGATTACTAGAATATACCATATTGTGGGAGGAAATAAAAAAGTTAATGGAAAACCATACTGGATTTTGAGGTAAATCAATAATTGGGAGTAAGTGAAATATGGGATTGCACTTTTAATAAAGATTCTGATGGTGTGCCCCATTAGAACACCAATAAGTTGATTTGATTTGCTTGTATCCTTTAAATGCACTAATGGTAATGCTTATTTGTCACCTAATTGCAAATAAAAAGAAAAAGAAAATAGAAAATATGAAAAAATGAAAAATAAGAAAAAGGTATCCAAAATTTGAAAAGGTAAAAAAGGTGCCAAATTGTAAAAATTAAATAATACAATTATATATATGTATAGATAACTAATGTTAATTAATTAAAAAAAGGAAAAAAAATAAAAAAAGAAAAGGAAAAGAATACAAAAAAATTAAAAAATAAGTCCAACCACTCTAATGACCAAGGGTAGTTAGATAGCCTCTAAAAGAAAAGTTTGGTCATAATTGCTACACCCTAAGCATAGAGCTATAACAATCATAATTGTGTAAACCATCTAAAATATAACGTTAATCTTACAATTATCTTATCGTAGGCTTAATTTATACCATGTGTCACAATTTAAATACTTTGAAATAAACATTCAAATAAAAGTATCATTATTTTATTCGGCAAAAGTTTTTTAAACTTACAATAAGACTTCGATAGTTCATAAAATATTTACATAACTAGTGTAGTTTATGTCACAAAGTGCATACATAGTCTATTAACAAAAGACCAAAATAATAAGACAAAAGCTTCAAAAGTCTAGTAGTTCTTTTATTTATGACCTACTCCCCAAAATCAGAGTGACTAACGGTTAAGGCAATCATAGTATGGCATTCTAATCAACATTATTAAAAAGATCTATAAAGATGAGTAACAAACCGCTTAGTAAAGACAATACATTAGACTATATACAATCACAAATAGGGTTTATCAATAGTTAGATAGATGCAATTCAACAAGAAAATACCATTGGTCACAATGTTTTCCAGTTGTTAGGAAATTAAAGAAATTTCACTGTTTTAATCCTGATTGAGAATTTTAGGCATGAATGCAACAGTTCAAACAAACTCAATAAAATTTTACTTGGCTTGGAAAGAATTCCAATAATTCTAAAATAAAACAGTATTTAGAAGTTTAAAGCAAAACATAATTCTAATACTGATTCTATGAAATTAAATAAAAATTGATTTAGAACTACCTATAGTTATGGATAATATAAAAACTGAATGAATGATAGGTATGAGAAAGACTAGTAAATATTAAATATATATATACATACATATTATAGGAAATTATGATAAGAGTAGGAATTCTCAAATCACAATTGCTTCAAAAGTAAGAAATCCAAAATTATTGACTAATAGAAAAATATTAGAGTATTAACCAAAAATCTAAACAAAAGTTACAGTTATCTGAATAAATGTGAGAAAAATGTTAATAACAGAATGAAGAAATCGGTTGGAAGTTTTGTTGGGTCTTTGTTACTAAGAGTAAGAAAGAGTCATTAAAAGTGTTTGATATACTGGTAGTATGTAGATTTCTGGATGTGTTTTCAATAAATATACTAAGTCTAGCTCTCACATCAGGAGCTAGAAGTTCACCATGAAGCCGGTCCTTATAAAACAAGCCTGTCATTTTAAAGCCCTATCGAATGGTCACCGATGAAACTATCCAAAAGCTAAAGAAAGCAATTTCAGGATTGTGACAAAGGCTTCATACATCCAAGCATATCACCTTGGGGAGCGCCTATACTATTTGCATCACAACCCTCAAGTGGCAAGTCATAATATCCTAGCGTAAAAACCATTTTAGTATAAAAGCTAAACATTACAGTCGCTATTGAAACCTAATTTATATAAAGCGTTACACAAAAAACCGTTTTGAAGTAAACAGTATAGAATTAAACTTATTATTTTGACCCTATGAAATGTATGAAAAATAAATATTTACACTAAAGATAAACTCGACTATGTTTATAAAATTAGTAGCTTAATCAAATCTACTTAAGTAATAAAGATATATTGATACTAAAAGCTTTAAGAATAAAATCCAAACTTCAAGTATAATTGATTTCATATTTATATCGTACTCCCCAAGAATCCAGCGGTTACTAACTTAGGAGTAATTATATGTCCGACTTCTACAACAATATCTATAGGATGTAAGCAACCAACCCTCCGTAGGCGACCTCTTCCCTGTCACTTAGTTCGACTAAAGGACGAAGAAGGGACAATTTTGTCAATCTGCGCTATCCCTTTCAAAGGGGTGTTATTTACAGCACGGAGACCTTCTACATTTCCCTAATTCTCATGGTTTGCCATGAAATTCCGAATTATGATTATAGATCGTATATTTGATTAAGTCCAGTTTTAGGGTGATCATTCATTCACACAAATCAACAATAAAAGCCAGAACACAGACACTACAACAACATCATAGCATACTCATAATCAAGAACATGCACAAAAACAACTGTCTAACAACACAAACCAAGTATAACTCACATCCTCTAAAATACAACAATGTATTAATCCCAACTTACCTAGACTACCCGCTCAATCACTCGAGGTCCCGACTTGTTTCAAGCTATCGTCGGTCACCCTATAACACAAACATTTTCATTTCTCTTACAAGTATTATAGGTTACATTTTTATCCTGATAACGCATATTGTGATATTTTGTTTAGAGTTAAATAGATCAAATTATCTAGATCTTAAGTCTTTTATAATTATTTTAGGTTTGGGTTAGATTCGAGTTCATTTCGCATCGATTTCTAAATTAGGTCTATTCGATTTCCTAATTATTATTTTTATACTCAAACCCTAGAAATCGTTCAATTCATAATGTTGAAATTAGTTACATTACTTCCCATATCCTAAATATCAAGTTACTTAACGCTGTGTAGTATTCCCCCCCCACAAAGTATTTTTTTATTCCAACCGGTACAGTTAAATTTCGTATTAATTGTACCGAATTTACCTCCTGATGGTGAAAATTGTTACATTTTTCATTTGATTATAATAAATTTAAGTTTCTATCAGATTCATTATATATTTTATTATTTTCATATATCAATTTTTATCTAATATCTTTCCTATTTATTATATTTTTATAATTATGTATTTACTATTACTTATATGTATATAATACACATCTAATATTTTTAACACTACTAATTATCATACTCCAACATCAATTATCATTTCAAAATATCAAATTCATCAAAATCAATATTTTACTCCTAATTACCCTATTTTACAAAATTAAGCTCAAAATTTACTATTTTCCTAATTACTCATTACTACATAATTATCCTAAGGTTACATCTAACACCCTAAATGCTAACTAATTTCATACGTCAATCAAATTTCAACATCCTAAAATATATAATTATTCACTGAACGGTAATTAACATTTAATTACTTTAATTAACCCTAATTTAACCCATTTTATGACTCATATTAAGGCCTAAAATTATCAAAAATTTTTTAAAAATTAATTTTTACAGACGGGCTTCATAGCACTGTTCTATATCACTAAGTAGTCTATACAAAAAATTTTGGGTTCAAAACTACACTCCAAAGTTCATTTAATTTCTAATCCTAATCATGTTCGATTTTACATAATTATCTAAGGACCATTATTCACGGGACTATTTTCATCAAAATAATTATTTTCCTATAACACATACAAAGTATTTAGAATAAACAAGCTTCATAATTTTTATAAGAATATTTATTAATATTTTACAAAATTAACAAATCGGTCTGTAAAATACGGACTCATTGGTCTGGATGGCACCGTCCACCTGCCGGCCGCAATGGACTTTGTCGTTTGGTCCAGACACTGCCCACCACCATATGGTTGTGGTAGCCGTCTACTCCCAGCCTGCTCGTTCTGAATTCGTTCCCCCTTTTATGGCCCTAACCTGTCAGTTTTTCTTTTTATTTTTTCTTTGGTTTTTCTCTTGAATTTTTAAGCTCTCTATTTTCTAGCTCCTCTAAACATGCTTAATGAGTCTTCTGGAAAAATTTGGGTATTTATAGAGCTTTGTGGTAATTAATGTGCATTAAATGGACAAGAATTGTCCAAATCCTTAATTTTTTGCTTTAGTTACTTTAATTTAATTGATTATTTTTTTCTTATTTTCCCCCAGTCGCCATGACGAACCCAGATTCTGGATTCAATCCTATTTTTTTTTATGTTTTCTTTATTTTTCCTAATTAATTATGAATTTTCTTTAATATTTAGTATTATTTTAGCACATTTCAGCGTATTTTTAAGTAATTACCTATTTCAATATACAATACATTGTATATTTAGTAACTAATAAATATCCTAAATAGTGATTTAGGTCAATTTATGATTTTTAGTATAAATGTAATTCATCCCTACTCTAGCGATTCGATAATTTATCGAAATGTATTTTACCATTTTCGATAAATAACCAATTATATACTTAAAATTTGGAATTTTTCTATTCGTTTTACTTTATTACTTATTTTTCTTAAATTCAAACTTACTTGATCATATTTATTAATATTTATAGTTTTACTTTTATAATTAGGCTCGATCGGATCTTTTAACAAATCAAAATCTTGAATGCTAGTTTTGGGGCTTATAAGCACTCCACAGATAACCAAAATATCAATATGCCCTCAATATTGAATCCAACACTCTCAATACAATAGATTTATTCTTTCAACATTACTCAATATCATAATTTGTCAAAATACTTACCAAAACAGAATTAATAAGTATGAATATCTTGTATTGAATTACAAGTGATTTTGTTTTCAACACTCTCAATTCTAGAACATCATTTTACAAGCTAGTAGGAATTGAACCAAGCGCGACCCATAATAATGTAGTCCTCCCTCCAGTTCTACAACCCTTAAATCGTGAGTTTGTTCTTTTGTTTTTTATTTTTTGTTTTATATTCTCTTCTATTATTATAAATAATTTTAATTCTTCTTTCAAATTTCCTTCCGTCTATTATTTATTAAATAATTTGTTTCTAATATTCTATTTTTTTTTCAACTAAATCTAAAACTTAAATCTATGTGGTTAACTCGTGAATCAAATTTCCTTCAATTAAATATTAAATATTATATATAAAATAATAATATAGTATATTATATTATATATAATATATAATTAATTACATTATATATATAATAATACTTGTATGAATTGTATTATATAGTTATATAATATTATATATATATAGTATGTTTGCATTATATATAGTGTTTATATGTATGTTTATATTATATATATATATGTATTTTTTAAATTTCGAGATTTAGGCCCGACCGTGAATCGGGGTACGTCAAACCACCATTGGAGGTCCAGTCAACTCGTTGCGTTTTATACTCGATCACTTAGACATCTAGAGCGCAATATTTAAAAACCAGATTTAGGTCTACCCATGATTAGATTAATTCGTTTTCAATCAATCGGACTTTTATATATGTTAAATATAGATTGCAGTGGGAAGGTAGAATCCGTAATCAGAATGTTTACTTGGATTTCATATATTTTTTTCCTTCGGATTCGAAATGTAGGCATAATCAAAAAAAGGAAATCAAGTAGATCCACCAAAAAATCTATTGCTACCAAACAACGTCAAAATTACTGCCATCTTCCCCTCTTAATAAATACTAATCACTAAAATACACTGGAGGGAGTTTTTCTTGATTCTCATGTATAATTTGTATACCACGTGTAATTCCATAAAATGAATTGTTATCATTTGTTTTGGTTATGTAAATTTATAGATTAGATAAAAACCTTTTATTAAAATGTTGGTTTGCAATTTTAACATGGTCCCCAGCGAAAAAACATGTAAAGAACCAGCACAAAATTACATAAAATTTTGCATGTAAAAAACTCACTTTCACTAAACAAAAGTATAAGGTTTTGGGTATGTTGGGCTTGATCTGTACCGATTCACGGTCGTGGCCAAAGCTCGAAATTAAAAATACTATACGAAATATAATATAACATACAAATTATACTATATATAATGCAAAACCATACTATATATTTAACTATATAATAACATATAATTACAATTCAAACAAGTATATATTATAATATATAATATAATAATTAATATATATATATAATATAATTATACTATAATATATATTATATATAATATCTAATATTTATTGAAGGAATTTGATCACGAGTAACACAATCGATTTAAAGTATTTAGATTAGTTTAAAAAAAAATAACAATTAGACAACAAATTATTTTATAAAAATAGACTGAAATTTTAAAGAAGAAATAAAATTATTATTATTAAAGAGAGAAACTAAAACAAAAATAAAAAACAAAAACAAACTCACGATTTAAGTTGTAAACTGGAGGGAGACTACCTCATTAAGGTCGAGCTTGTTCAATTCCTAACTAGCCTTGTAAATGATGGTTCTAGGTATAGAGAGTGTTTGAAACAAAACTCCCCCCCACTATGTAATCAATACAAGATATTCAATACTTATTACTTCTGTTTTGTAAGTATTTTGACATATTAAGATATAGAGTAATGTTGAAAGAATAAATCTATGTATTGAGAGTGTTGGATTTCAATATTGAGGCATATTGAATTTTTGAGTTTTATCTGTGGAGTGCTTATAAGCCCAAAACTAGCATTCAAGATTTTGATTTGTTAAAAGATCCGATCGAAGCCTCAATAATAAGTAAAACTATAATATTAAAAATATGAACCCGTAATATTAATTTAAGAAAATAAGTAATAAAGTAAAAGACTAAAAAAATTCCAAATATCTAAGTAATATAACTAGTTTATTTTATCGAAAATGCGTAAAATACATTTCGATAAATAACGAATCGCTTAGAGATGAATTACATATATACTAAAAATCATAAAATGACCTAAATAATAATTTAGGAATATTATTTGTACCATATACGAATGTATATGTATATAGAAATACGCGTAATTAACTTAAAATACGCGAAATGTGCTAAAATAATACTAAATAATTAAATAAAATTCTATAATTAAATAAGGAAAATAAAGAAAAAAATAAAAAAAATAATAATGATCCAGAATTGGTTCCGTGGCAGCTGGGGAAAATAAGAAAACAATAATCCAATTAAATTAAAGTAACATAAACGCAAAAAATTAAGGATTTGGACAATGGTCGTTGTCCAATTAATGCACATTAATTAACCACAAAGCTCTATAAATACCCAAATTATTTCAGAAGCTCATTTAAGCAGTTTAGAGGCGGAAAAATAGAGAGCTTAAAAAATTCAAGAGAAAAACCAAAGAAAAAATAAAAAGAAAAACTGTACATTAGGGCATAACGGTAACGGAACATCATCGAGCAGCTGGGAGTAGACGCTACCACCACCATATGGTTGGTGGCAGTGATCAGGATCAAACGACAAGGCCAATGCGGCCGCGTGGCCGTAGCACATCCAACCAATGAGTCCGATTTCCAGCCCGATTGTATAATTTTGTAAAAATAATAAATATTCTTATAAAATTTATGAAGCTTGTTATTCTAAATACTTTTGTATGTAGTTATTAGAAAATATTATTTGATGAAAATATGTCCCGTGATATATGGTCCTTATGAATTATGTAAAATCGAACAGATTAGGGTTTAAATAAATTACTTAAGGAGTTGTAGTTATTGAACCCAAAATTTTTGTATAGACTACTTAGAGAATATAGAACAGTGCTATAGCCCATCTGTAAAAATTAAATTTTAAAAAATTTTAGATAATTTTTAGGCCTTAAAATTAGTCATAAAATGGGTAATTTAAGGGTTAATTAAGTAATTAAATGATAATTACCGATTCAGTTAATAATTAATAAATTTTAGGATGTTGAAAATTTGATGACGTATGATATTATAGCATTAGGGGATATGAATAGAATTATTAGGTTTAATTATGTAGAAAATGAGTAATTGGAAAAAATAGTAAATTTGTGAGCTAATTTGTAAATTAGTGGTAATTAGGAGTAAAATATGATTTATGATGAATTTAGATTATTTGAAATGATAATTGATGTTAGGAGATGAGAATTAAGTGATAAAAATATTAGATGTGTAATTATATACAAATAAGTAAAAGTAAAATACATAATTAAAAAAAATATAATAATAGAAGAGTATAAGAATAAACATTGCTATTATAAAAATAATAAATAATATAAAGAATCTGATAGAAAACTTAAATTATATATTCAAATGAAAAAATGTAACAATTTCTCACATCAGGAGTAAATTCGGTACATAATACGAATTTAACTGTAACCGGGTGGAATAAAATACTGACTAAGTATAGTAACGGATATTTAGGATATCGGGAAGTAAATGTAACTATTCACTTATGAATTGAAACGAATTTCTAGGGTTTGGTATAAAATTAATAATTAGAAATCGAACTAGAACCTAATTAAAATCGATGCGAAACTGACTCGAATCTAACCTCCAAACCTAAAATAATTATAAAAGACTAAGATCTAGATTTGGGGGGGGGGTGATATTTAAACTCTAAACAAAAATATCACAAAAGCGTTATAGGATAAAATGACCTATAATACTATAATCGAAAACCTGAAACCATGTTTGTGGTTTAAGGGATACCGACGATAGCTGACAAGTCGGACCTCGAGGAGTGAGCGAGTAGTCAAGGTAAGTTGGGACTTAATACATTGTTAATTTTATAGGCAGAGATTATCTGGTTGTGCTTGTTATTACAGTTATGATTGTGTGCATGTGCTGTTATGAGTAATGCTATGATTTTGCTGTTGTTCTGGCTTATATGTATGATTTGTGAGAAAAGATTTGATCACCCTAAACTGGACTTACTCAAATATACGATCTATATCATAATCGGATCTACATGCAACCCACTAGGGAATTAAGAAGTCTCCGGCTAAATACCAACCCCTTTGAAAGGGATTACCAGAATTGCAAAATAGTCCCTTCTTCGTCCCTTATCGAAACTAAGTGACAGGAGAAGGGCGCTACGAGGGTTGGTTGCTTACACCCAATAAGATATTGTTTAGCTAAGAAGTGGACATATAATTACTCGAAAGTATAGTAACCGCTGGATCTGGAGTATGATATAAAAAATGGAAAATCAATTATACGAGTTGTGATTTTATTCGTAAAGCTTTTGTATCAATTATCTAATTTTTTTTACTTAAGTAGATTATGATATAAGCTACTAAATTTTAAAAACATAGTCGAGTTATTTTAGTGTAAATATTTATTTCATAATTTCATAGGTAAATAATATGTTTAATTTATATACTGTTTACTTCAAAACGGTTTAGTTGTAAACGCTTTAAATAAATTAGGTTTAAATATCGACTGAATGTTAGCTTTTTATACAAAATGGTTTTTACGCTAGGATAATTATGACTTTGCCACTTTAGGGTGTGAATGCAAAGAGTATAGGCGCTCCCCATGGTGATATGCTTGGATGGATGGAAGCCTTTGTCCAACAATCCCTGAAATGCTTTCTTTATCTTTTGGAGTTTTCATCGTGACATTCCGATATGGAGCTTTAAAAAGACAGGCTTAGTTTTAAGGACGGCTCAATGGTGAACTCTAGCTCCTGATGTGGAGCTAGACTTAGTAAATATTTTGATAAACACATCCAGAAATCTACATACTATCCAGTATATCAAACACTTTAATGACTCGTTCTTACTCTTAGTAACAAATACCCAACAAACTTCCACCGATTTCTTCATTCTGTTATTTAACATTTTTCTCACAATTTATTCCAGATAACTGTAACTTTATTGTTTAGATATTGGTTAATACTCAATGTTTTTTCTATTAGTCATAATTTTGATTTCTACTTTGAATCAAATTGTGATAAGAGAATTTCCTACTTCTTATCATAAATTACCTATACATATGTATGTATATATATATTTAATATATAACAAGTCTTTCATCATAACTATGCATTCATTCAAGGTTTTATATATCCATAACTAAAGTAGTTCTAAAACAATTTTTTTTATTTCATTTCATATCCAGTTTTTATGAATTATTTTTGCTTTAACTTCTAATTACTGTTTTATTTATAATTCTAGGAATTCTTTCCAAGCCAAGTAAATTTATTGAGTTGGTTATGAACGAGTAGCATTCATGCAAAAACTTACGCATCTCGGGATTAAAACAAGTGAAATTTCTTTAATCTCCTAACAAACAGAAAACATTGTGCAATGGTATTTTCTTAGTTGAATTGCATCTATCTAACTATTGAAAACCCTATTTGTGATTGTATGTATAGTCCTAATGTATTCGACTTACTAAGCGGTTGTTACTCACATCTCTATAGCACTTTTATAAGTGTTTGATTAGATGCCCATACATGGATTGCCTTAACTTAGTCACTTACTGGATTTTTGGGGAGTAAGTAAAATAAAAAAACTACTAGACTTTTGAAGCTTTTGTCTCTATCTTATGGTCTTTTGTAAATAGACTATGTAAATACTTTTTGACATAAACTACTAAGTTACGTAAATATTTTATGAACTATCGAAGTTCTTATTGGAAGTTTAAAAACTTTTGCGTATAATATAATGATACTTTATTATGAACTGATTATTCAAAGTAAATTAATTGTATACACATTGTATAAATTAAGTCCCTACGATAGCAATTGAAAGATTAACTTCTATTTTAGATCGGTTTACACTATATGAATTGTTATAGCTCTATTGCTTAGGGTGTAGCAATTATGACCAACTTCTCTTTTAGAGCAATCTAACTACCTTGGTCAGTAAAAAAAGGTGGTTGGACTTATTTTTTAATTTTTTGTACCTTTCTTTCTTTTTTCTAATTTTTTTTCCTTTTTTTAATTAATTACATTAGTTATACATATATATAATTGTATTATTTAATTTTACAATTTGCACCTTTTACCTTTTCCAAATTTTGGATACCTTTTCCTTATATTTCATTTTTTCAAATTTTTCTATTTTCTTTTTTCTTTTTTATTTGCAATTAGGTGACCAAATAACTTTACTTTAGTGCCATTTTAACAATACTAAGCAAATCAAATCACTTAATGGTGTTATAATGGCACACATCAGAATCTCTTATTTAACAGTGCAATCCCATATTTTCCACTTACTCCCAATTATGACTCATCAGTATGGTTTTTCCCATTAACTTTTTTATTTCCTCCACAATATGGTATAATCTAGTTAACAATTTATGTAATATCCACTTAAAATATATCCCCATTGAAATCCATCGATTGCATAATGGGCATTTTTTGGCAATAACAATGAGTTAAATTTAGTAACTTATTGAGTGACTTAAGATGATTGCATAATAGTAGATTGAAAAGAACTAAGTAAGGTAAAATAAATGAATTATGCATCTATTAATGTTAATTGGGGAGATATCTATGATAAATAAGAATTCATCATGCTATATATATTCTTGTTGCTCGAGAACTATATAAGAAAATAATGAAGTAGATTGGAGTTCTTTACAGGATAATCATGATGTTGCTGATGATATAGTGATGTTGACACCATATGTTAGTAGCACACTAGACAATGTGAGCTAAGTATAATAAATAAAATTATGGACGAATTGTCTAAAGATTGACCTTGAAGGAGATATTGAAGCCATTTACAGAAGGTTTTTATAAAGGAACTTAAATTGGGTAACATACAACCATTACCACAATCAATTAGTTAGGTGGTTTTGGTTCACCTTCACTAGCAGTCTAGCTAAAACTTATATATAAGAGGTTTTGGAGGTCAATTTTTATGTCTCTAGGTGAAAAATTGTTAGGTAAAGTGGAGCTTTTGGGTATTTTGTAGTATTAGATCCTAGGTCTAGTTATATTTAATGTTATTCCAGTTTACATTAAGAAGAGTTGATAATATCAACATCAGCCCGGTAACATTTGAACGTTATATTTATAGGCGTACAGGATCTCTGGGTACAGGGCTAGATTTAAGTTAACTCTCTAAAGAACTTAACGTATTCTCGACTATGAAATCGATTAATGGATAATGGTTAACAATGAAAGTTTTACCGATCAAAAAGGTGGTCCATGAGCTTAAAATCTACGTTTATTTTAGGTTAGTACTAAGGATGAAATGACATGCACTGTTGGTAAACTAAAGTTAGTACGGGTCCCGGACATCTAGAGAAAGCTGTTAAATGGTTCGTTGTGGTTTGTAAGTGTAGGTGGTATAGTAGTAGTTTATTGATTCCCCGATGGCTAATATAAATAATGTACCGGTAAAAAAAAAAAATAGTAATGGTTTGAATGGATATAGTAATTGGCATTGGCCTTGGAATGCGAGAGATTTTTATTTTTTTAATTGCATTCTATGCTTGCCCACTCTTAAATATAATTAATAATTGCCACTGATTGTTATTTTCCTTAATAGTTGTATATTTGCTTAATTAATTAATATATATATATGGTGTATATAATTACATATGTACGTAACATGGACGTGTATGAGTTTGCATGCACCGGGCGTACAGGTCATTATGTTGTGATAGTTCTTCATTTATTAATTTTTATAACTCACATCTTGAATATTGACAACTTGAGGAAAAATATAAAGAGAGAATGTATGAGCCTTAAGTGTCTTAATTAGTATAACGACTTGTTGGCTACTTGCTACTATTAGGTATGTGGACATGATGTAATTTTTAAACGGTCATAAAGGGATAGAAGTGATGTTTGGCACTGCACATCCAATAAACCAACTTCTTTCTTCTTCTTTTTTTTTTTAATATATTTTAACTTGAAATGGATTTCGAATCTGATATATCTCAATAATAGATTAGTTGTGGTACATTATATTACAATAATCTAACTTCTATCAAACATTAAAAGGTTCTACACTGCATATATGTGCATCCTAATCTTAAACTTTAATAAATATAAAGATTTTTAAACATTTTTTGTGTTTTAACATCTTCCTCCACCCCCCTCCTCATCCCCTCCTAAGTTCCAATATGTCCAATACGCAACTTTTTCTTAGAAAACGATTATGTCAGGGGTTTTGTTTTTAGTCTAAACATGAATGATAAAGAAATTGAATGAAATGAAATGAGGAGTGAATGAAAATCTTTTTCTAATGTTGGAATAACTTATAAAATGGAATAGAAATGAAATTAAATAAGTATATAGTAATGATATAAAAAAAAATACTCTTAATTTATTGAATATTATAATTAAATGAAAGCTAATGGAAATGGAATAAAATTAATGTATTCAAGTAATCTTATCATAATAATTAATTAGAACTAATAAAATTGCTATTCCACCTTTTAAAAGTAAAAATCGAATCCTTATGATGGAATTATCGATTCTACATAATCAAAATTCAGTTTCTAATATATTTCTAAACCTAGAGAAAATAAGTAATAATCTGGAATGTGCAATTCCAGATTCCTATTCCGGTTTATTTCTTTTACAAAAGTGACATTAAAATAGCCGAGGTTGTTATAATTGTAATATTTGTTTAAATACCCATTAATTTTATGGCTCAACGCTTGGTAACTGTATGTAATGTTTTTGGTCGTTGACATGAAAGGAAAAAGAATGCCATAGAAACTTAACCTAATGGAGATTTCTGCGGTTTGTCAAGAGGACCACTAGTTTATTATTTTAACATTAAGTTAATATGTTAAGATTTCAAATTAAACATTAAATCATAAAAATACTTCGACGAATCAAATAACAAAACTATTTCTATAATATCCATCTCTATTCTCTTTATCACGCATCGCTTTTCCTTTCAAGTTATTTTCAGTGAACACACGATCATCAGAATTCAAATATATCAACTTAATAAACTATAGTTTTGATAGGGAAAAATCCAGTGCGTCCATGTGAATTGATGGGGATATATTTTTGGTCTATATATGCCACCAACATAATTCTCATGAGTTGGTCATGACAATCGTAGCAAAATCTTTACAAATAATGTCTGCATTGGTGATATTAATGTTTAATATTATATATATTATATATATATTATTATGAATAAGAAGATTATAAATTATCTTAAATTATGTGGACAGAACTCGATTCG
>JAMXBC010000021.1:0-82680 GCA_024138005.1 Lumnitzera racemosa
GGCGCGCTCAGCGGGTGCTCGTGGTCGTAGCCGGCACGCCGCGCGGGTTTGGTAGATGTCCCGCGCGCCCTGCATTCCTTGCGTGCCCTCGAGGAGGCCAATGTTCCAGCCGGTACGCGGGAGACCCAAAGCGGGCGATACGGTCGTTGTGCGAGAAGTGGAATGCTCGGGATGTTGCGTCGCCAGTACACGTCGAAGCCGTCCATTTTCCGACTTTGCCAGGATGGGATTCGTCGGGGGCGTCACGTTGACTGCTTTTGGGCGAAGGGCCGAAAGCGGCCAGCCGTCGGTGCGTTCAACCAAAGAGACAGGACAATTCTTCGAGCTGGACGAGCGATCGGTAGAAGTTGTGGCCATTTTGCCGTGGTCGGAAACAACGCGAGGTTGACGACGTCGGTCAGGGTTGCGGCGCCCCCGCAGACGTCCACGGCAGCCCCGACAAACCCGGCTGCGGCGATGGACGCGCACTTCGGTCCCGTTGTTTGGCCCGTCAGATGGGCCGTCGCGGTCGACGTCGGGGACGTGGCGGCGACAAACTGCGGGCGCGGGTCCTTGTGCGAGGCCCTAGTCCGTCTGGGCCCGCTCTGTGGGCAAACCAAGAAGCCGTGCGGCCTTCGAGGCAAGGTCTCGTTGCATTGAATTGTCGAGGACGGTGGGTCGCGCGAGGGGATGTGGGCCTCGCTGCCGGGCCCACATGTGGATTGCAGTTCGCCCAGGCCTTGCGTCGGCGGTGACCCAGAGCGGCCGCCTGCGACCACCACTTGGGGGGCTGCTCTGTGGCGGTGTGGTGTAGAAAAAGGCCTCCTTCAGTCGGGTGCCCAAAAGCTGTTGCTGACGATCCGTGCTCTCTGGGTACAGGCCGGTGACGAGCGTGTAGTGGTTGGGGAAAGGGGACGCCGGGAAGCTGGGCGCATGTACCTGGCCGGACGCCATTTGCGTAGCTTGCGAGATGCGGCGTGAGGCCGAGGTGAGGAATCAGAGCGGAAGCCGGAGGGAGCGGCAGCCGTCGTCGGCGCAAAAAAACGAGGAGCCGTTCGAACGCAGCTGCGGCCTGTTTGCGCTTGACCGAGCGCGAGCCGAGTAAGGCGCCCAGGCGACGGCCAGGGGACAACAAATCAAGGCGGGACGAGAGTCAGTCCAAAGGCGCGGGGGTCTTGCGCAGCCCCGCCGACGAGGTTCTCCCGTCCGCGAACGAGTCTTTGCCGAGGGCGTGCGCGAGCGCGCTTTTCCAACTCGTAGACGGCTCCTTGCGCCGGCCGCGGCGGAGCGGCCGTGCTCCTTGACTGGCGCTCGAGCCGGCGGGGCGTCGCGCTGCGCCTGCTTGGGGGGCTTTATGCGTGCCTGAAAGGAAGACGACGAGGCCGCAGGCCGGCCGGCCAGCAGTGCCCTGTCACTTCATCGTCGAGCACCTGGCGGTCTATCGGCGGGTCCTTGGAGTCGCGGAGTGGGCCGGCAGCGGCTCTTCCTCCGAGTCTGACGTGTACGTGGCGGCGGCGGCAGTGATCCTCGTCTACCCGCCGGCATCTCCTTTTCTTTGCGTTTGCTCTCGGACGGCTGATTTTTGTCTGTTGCTGGGTCCGGGTCGGCCGCGGATGGGTGGTGTTGGGCAATGTCGCGAGTCGCCTGGCGGGACTCGTTCAGGGACAGCCTGCACGGCACAGCACACGGATCACCGCAGGCGGTATGGCAGTGGCAAATGTGAAAACAGAGAGCGCACCAAGAGCGAAGAGCGGTGGGCACGAAAAGGAGATGCATTGTTGCTATGTCGACAAGGCCATGGGCCTGGGAAAACGATAAAGCTGTTTCAGAAGCCGTCTTCTTCTCGCCCTCTTTGCTTTTCTCTCTCCTTCCTTCGTCCGCTCTCTCTCCCTTCTGTGTAAACTCCGTCGAGCGAGGCGACGCCCGCCGACATGACTCCGGAAGCGTGTCAAAGGTCCACCGCCCAGGTCGCGGCCCGGAGAGGAAGAGTGTCTGTTTCGAACTTCTGTGCCCGGCAGGCTCCCCCGCCAGACCGTCCCCGGACCTCCGAGCAAGACCAAGGATTATAAGCTTGGGAAAAGGGCTGCTGGTGCCAAAAGAGGGAAAAGGAAAATCGCGTAAGAGTCGCCAGACAAGTTGTCACCCTGGTGCCGTCGAACAAACAGAAACGCGGCGGTCGTAGCCGGCGTGGGCGTGGTCCGACGCCCTGCATGGCGGCTGCGGGCTGGCCCCAGGGCTGCGGCGGGCGGTGGCGGCGGCGGCGGCTGGATGGTGCTCGGCGGCAGGCGGGAGCTGGGCGCGGCCCCGCATCCTCGAGTTACTGCGATTTGGGCCGAAGACGTGGTGGCCATTAGGGTCGACGCGCACAGCTGTGGTTTGGCCGTGTCTCGTTGGCCATTTGCGCGTTCTCCTCCATGGCCGGGCGGGCGCGGTCGAGCTCGGGCCGGCAGCTTCTCGTTGTCGCGCCGCGCCAGGTCATAATGGTCCTTGAGCGCGAGATGGTGCCATTTTCTTTTTTGGTTTCAGTCCGTGGTGTGGGGGAAGAACGCGTGGGAAACACACCTTTTCTGAGGGGCCCCACTTGCCGACGTTGCCGGGCGAGTGGGCAGGTCTGTTGAGCGGGTCAAAGAGGCCTTCATCTCGTGCGGGCTTCCTCGGCGAGCTTGTGGCACGCGCAGCTCGGGGGTGCGCGAGTAGTTCCGGTGCCCATGGCCCGTGATCGCCGGCCTGCGGGCGGACAAACCCTTGTGCTGCGGCGTACACGCTCGAGTCGATGCTCGAGGTCGCGGACGGGCGTTCGGCGCGAGGACTCGGCGCTCGAGCCGTCGTCGCGTCGTCGTCCTTTTAGGTCCCCGGGAAAGGCCCAGGCGTGCCCTTGGTAGGGGCGGCCGCCTGGGTCGGGATGTTGCCGGGCGCGCGGGTTGGAGATGAGGGGGGAGCGCGGCGGGCGGCGCGGGCCGGTGCCACGGCCGAGCGGGCGGCGCACAGGGGCAGGGCCGAGTGGACGCCGCCTTGGGCGGAGGCGTTGGTCCGCGCTGCTGCTGCGATTGGACTGCAGGTGGACGTGGCGAAGCCGGGAGACTTCGCAGCTCGTGGGCGAGCCGGGCCGGGCCGAGGCCGAGGTGGCCCTGTGCGAGGTCAGCGGCTGTCGACGTGCTTCCCTCGAGTCTAGGAAGGAGCTGGCGTTGTTGCACGGCACCCGCGGGTGCGGACGTGCGCGGCGGGCTCTGGACGCAGGGCACTGCTGCGGGTTCCCGACGGCGACGGGGGTATCTGGGGAGGCTGGCGACTTCCGATGGAGCCGCTGGTCGAGAGCGGTGGAGCCGTCATCCTGGTTGAGGTCGGTTCAGTTGCAGGTCGGGTTCACGAGATTGTGGACGATTTTTGTTTGTCAGAGGGTGGTGTGGTGAAAGGGCCGGATGAGGAATACGCTTGGACTGCATGGACTGGACCTTTTCCCGAGCGCGGGCGGCGCAAAGTGGCTGTGCGGATGGCTCGGGGAGGAGAGTCCTTTCGGCGATGCCCTGGGTGAAGGAGGCATCGAGGGGGGCTGACCTTGTGGTGTCGCCGCGAGGGCGGCGGGTGGTGTGAAGCCATTGCCGTGTGGGATGTGCGAGGTGGGTGAAGGGGGTGGTGTGAGAGAGAGAGGAGGTGCGCGAGAAGGGAAACGCGGCGGCGACGGACGGTCACGCGAGCACGAAAAGGGAGTCCGAGGGCCGGCAGGAGCAGGCAGGCAGGGTGCGGCGGCGGCCTTTTTGTGCGGACCTCAACACGGCGGCATGGCTGTGCCCGGGAGCAGGAAAGATGTCGTGGAACCTGAAAGTAGGAAAAGAGGCGCCGATGAAGGCAGCGCCGGCGTAGCCGGGGCGGTCGGAGCGCCGAGGGAGCGTGCATGAAAAAAAGGGTGCGACAAACCGAAAGGTAGAGTGGAGGCAGGCGCGCGCGCGCACAAAACACACAAAAACGCACGGTAGGGCGGCGGGGCGGCGGTAGGAGTGGGGTGCTGGCGAGGGGCGGCCGCGGCGAGGGAACGAGACGGCGCGGGCGCAGTGGGAGCGGCGTCAAGCGTCAGGCGTCAAGCGTCAAGCGCCGGCAGGGGGAGTAGCGACGGAAGGGCTCAAGAGAGAAGAGAGAAAGAAGAGAGACGGTCAGATGAGCGTAGCGTGGTGTGCTGATGGTCTGGAGGGTGAACGTCGTCCGTGCTGGGAGGCAGTGACGCACGTCACGTCGCGAAACAGGTTGTGGCAGCTCCGAGCACGAATCGGGACGAGGCTGCCTCGCGCGTGTGGGGGAAAAAGAGCTGGAAGAGGAGGGCAAGAGTGGAAGAAGAGAATAGGAATGGAGGCTGCTGTTGAATGACACGACACTCTGGGGAAAAGAGAAGACGAAGAGAGGGCCGTCGGTCGGTAGCGGAGAGACGGTGGAGGCGGCTTGTCGGCACAGACGTCGTCGTCTTCGTTTTGTTGAGCGAGAGGAAGAGAGAGGGAAGAGAGAGAGAGGATGTCGTGCAACGAGACTGTCGCCAAGCTCGGCCGTGTCCGAGGGGCCAACGGCCGGGCACGAGGCTGAAGCAGAGAGAGACAGGCAGAGAAGCAACGGTCGACGGCGGCGGCGGCGGCGGCAAGGTCTCGGGGGGCCGCTGTTGGCGGCTAAGCCTACAAGGCCCGTTGGGACTGTGGAAGGATTTCTGTGCGGACGAAAGTCGCAGTCGAAGCAGGCAAGGGGGGGGGGCGCGATGGGCGGTGAGGAGAGAGGAGGGAGGAAAGGAAGGAGGGCAGAGAGGAAAAAGGGCGTGGGAACGAGCAGCAAGGACGAGCCAGCGGTTATGGTGCCGGCGACGGTGACGGCCAGGGTGTCGCGGCAGGCAATAATAATGCGGGACGACGACGACGGCGGCGCGGCGGCGGCGACGACGACGACGGTGACGGCAGCGGTGGAACGGCTCGCAGCAAGCTTTCCCTTTTCTCTGCCTCTCTTGTCCGCCCGGGCTACGTCGCGTGCGTCTCTCGGCGGACACGAGGAGGTAGCATGAAACGACGTGAACGGCTACGCTACACAGTCAAAGCCGGGTCCTGTGAGTACTGAATGTATCTCGGTGTGGATCGAGCGAGGGGCCAGCGCGCGAGCTTCTGCTTCTGCTAAGCCGCGCGCGAGACGAGCGGGCGACCCGCCCGCACAGATGAGAGGGACGGGGACCGACGCGGCACACGATTGTTGTACACAGCGCGCCGTTCTGCCAGGAGCAGATGGGGCCAGAGAGCGAGCGACAGAGAGGAGGGGGACCGGCGAGGGAGCGGGAGGTTTGACGGGGACGTAGCCGCGCCGTGCGCAGGCGCGCGCGCGCACGAGCAGGGTTGCAGCAGCAGAAGCGCGTCCGGGCGTCGACTCTGGCTGTCCCGTCGGTGGAGCGGCATGGCGCACTGCCACTGCAGCAGCGTACCCAGTACTACTACAGTATAGGCCCCCTACCACCGCCGCACGACACGACGGGCCGTTGCAGCAGGAAAGAGGCCGGAGCAACAAGTCGCTCGCTCTGATTGAATCGGAACGACAGGTGTCGTCCCTCTGGCTGCGCCAGGCCTCACAAAGGAGATGACAGCAGGACGCGAACAAAAGACGCCGTTCTGCGTCGGCTCGCTCGCCAGTCAAAAAATGGCACAGACGCCCCGGCGAGCCAGGATCGGGCGGCAGGCAGAAGGCTGCGAGAGGCGATCGGCAACCAGCCTTGCCACGTCAGGCGTCGTACGTGCGGGTCTCACGCGGTGGGGCGGCGGCGGGCGGCGGATGGCGGCCACAGAGAACCAGCGAGCGCGACGCGCGTGCGCGCACGTTTGCGCAAAACTTCCGCACGCGCTCGTCGGTGAATTCTGCCGTCCGGCGGTCCTTGCTTTTCTCGCGTGCGCTTTGCTCCGAAGCCCGGGTCGACGGGTCGCATCGGGGGACGCACCAGGTGTATCTACTTCTGCGGTGCTGCTACGGAAGGAATGAGAGAGAGAGAGAAAACCTGGGAAGCCTTTCGGATGTCTGCAGCGGATCGACACAGCAGCACAGAAACGGGACAGGGATCCGGAAAAGAAGGCGTAAAAGGGCACCCCTCTTCGCTGCACGCCAACAGCAACGGGGAACCGGCCGGCAGCGGACACCACGTGCGGCGGCCATGCGCCAACGCGGCTGGCAGGTAAAACAATCGATCAATGGAAGGCAAGGGCCAAGCTGCCCGCCGTCCACTACTGTATTATTGCCACAGCGCCCTTTTTTTCCTTTGCGCCCTTTTACGCCCGGAGCTCAATCCCGTGGTGGTTGGCCGACAACACTACCGGCCTGCCGTCGCCATTCACCAAACGGTGCCCGGGTGCTCAGACGGCCGCCCCCGATGCGCTGCCAGCACCGGCACCGGCGCCGGCACGACAAAGGATCTGGGATCCGGGATCTGGCACGTCTGGGATCCGGGAATCAAACAGGCCGTCGAATAGTGCCGTGAGTGCGACAAGGCAACTCGAGCACCTCGGGCCGCGAGCGCAGGCCAAACGGGCCAAGCAAGGCAGGCCGGGGCAGTGCGCCGAGGACGCCGCGCAACGCCGTTGACGCGCCTGCGCGCCCTGATTACTCTTCCAAGCCGGCGGCGCTCCTTGCTCGTCAGTAGTCGTCGGTCGTCCGTCGTCAGGCGGGCGGCGCCGCGACGGCGCATTTTTTCATCGTCTTATGCCGCTGCCTGGTTTGCTGGAATGATTTGCAATCCTGCGTCGACGCGAGAGCCACAGCCGCCGCAAGCATGATCGCCCTGGCGCGTGGCCGCCCTGGCGCTGGTGCTGGCGCTGGCGCGGCGCGAGCGCTCGCCCGGCGAGAGTCAGCGTGCGCGCCCATTCTCTCTCCCGCTCTCTACCACCACGAAAGCCACCCGCTCGTTGATGCACCCACTGGAGACAACCACTCGCCGTCGAGAGGCCTCGCGGACGACGGTCGGCCAAGCGCTGACGGCTCCCGTCATCGTACAACATGAACGGCCAGGGCGTGCACGGCGTGCAACGAACGGCGCGTGCGGGCGGCTGTGCGCTTGCAATTTCACCGATCGCGCTGCCCATCATCCGTTTCCTCACCATCAGCGGAAATCTCTCGCGGCCGTCGCCTGCGCGCCCACGTACTGCACTGTACGATACAGCATTGTGTCATCCACCTCGAGCCTCTCTTCACGCTCGTCGTGCTCGTGCAAATGTCCGATCGTCATCGCGCACACGCAAAGGCGCCCTGCCGTTGTGTCTCGCCGGCGCGTGTGACGGCCGGCAACGTGTCGGAGCTCTGCTAGCTCATCCTGCCACGCTTGCGGCATCACGGCTTTGCCCCATCCGGTGGGCGATCATTTGCGCTTGTCGCTTTCCCACCGCTCGGCTCGCCGGCCGGCCCACGTTGCTGCTCTGTCCGGCCACGCGCCGCGCGATTTGACTTCCGAGCCACTTTTTGCCGCCGCGCTCACCCCTCCCCTGTTTCTTTTCGACTGAGCTTGTGCTGTCTTTTGTTGTTGGCGGAGGCCTGCGCGCCAATCACGACGGCGCTCCCATCCAGCTCGCGACTTGTGAACAGAACAAGGCTGCAGTGGCCCCAGATCACCGCCCGCGCGCAAGGGTGGACAGAGTGTGGCTGCGAAAACTCGGCCAACCGGAGATCTTCAGCACAACACAGGAATGCACGCCACGTGAGTGCTCGTGCTTGTGTGTCTCAGGCAACACCACGCAACGGCTTAGCGGCCGGCAGATGCGGTCGGCTGTCGCTGGGGCGAGGCACTGCCGCGCAGTCTTTCTTTCGCGCGCGCGCGCGCCCCGCACGCCTCTCCCAGGCGAGTGTCGCGTGAGCAGCGCGCTATCCTGACCCGCCCTCCTGCTACTCTACTACTGCGATCCAACTAGCAGCAGCCGCGGGTCCCCATTCCCAGGCCGGCGGCGTCTGTGCGTGCACGGCAGGCTTGCGTCGCTTGCGGGCGGCGGGCGCGGGCGCAGATGCACTGTGACCTGCGACCCTCGGTACTGGGAGAGCCCTGGAGCATGACGGTGCAAGTAGCAGTAGCACGACCAGGCAGCATCGCGCGTGCACAGGCACCCGCAACGGCCGCCGCCGCCGCCGCCGCCGCCGCTGCCCCGAGGCGGGCGACAGTGTCTGCGGCAGAGACTTGTGCGAGCCTGACGCTCGGCAGGGGGGGCGGCGGCAGCAGGCCGCGCGCTGCATTCGTGGGGGCCGAGGACCGCCAAGGCACGGTGGTGGTGGTGCCGCCTGGCTCGTGTTCTGTGGCCCTGCGGCGCTTGCGTTCCTGCAGCGTGCCACTCTCGGACCGTGCAGGCCGCAATCTGCTCCTGCGGCCGCCGCCTGCGGTGCGACCAGAGGCTGCCTGCCCCATTGTACCGTACTGACTCTCTTCCCACTGCATGGAAGCGAAAATGTAGCGGTGACCCGGCCGCGCAAGGGGCAGCAGCACGACGCGGCCCGCGGACGCGAAAAGCCTCCAAGGCTGGCGAGCGATCGCCGCTCCGCTCGCTTCGCACTCCTGAGTCGAGCAATTGCACGACGACATCCATCAACGGGCCGCGCGATCCCCCCTGCCCTGCGCCGTGCTATCCGGCCAGCCGTGTTGCCTTGAGAACACGCACCAGAGCTTGTTGTTCACCATCGCGATTGGCATTGCGCTCTCGGATCACTACCTTACTGCACCTTCTCGTATCCTGGATGTAGTTCCAGCAGCGGTAGTCAACCAAGATCGCCTTTCGTTATGCAAAGCCTGGAACGGCAAGACAGGAGCTCCGGCCAATCCAAGTCGTCCTCTATCACCATACGTCTTGCAGCAGAAAGCACCGTGAGTGAGCACCTCCTCAACGACGCGCGCAGCCGTCGCGATGTGACACTGCATGCTGCGGTGCATTGAATCCGCGCGCGCACATGCCTCGGCGGCCTCGTGCAGCCGCGCACTGCAGGTACAGGCGGCAGGCACACGCCCGCGCCGGACCAGCCACGGCACCGCCACGGCAAAGGGCTGGTCCGCAATAAGTTTTCCGCGTCGCCGGTACCGCAGCTGCCATACCCCCTCTGTGACACACGAGCGCGCGGGCGGGCGGGCGAGCGAGCGAGGCGAGCGAATGGACAGGGGTGGGCGAGGGAGAAACGAAGCGTTTGCCGGTGGCACCGGGCTGGGTGGGAACCTGCCGCCGGCGTTCCTGGCCGCGCGGCGGCTATGAGTATGACGTAATACGCCTCCGTGTATGTACTGCGCCAGAACGGCTTTCCCCTCTGTACGGAACATCCGGTCGTCCGTCGGTAGCTCCCAGGACCCGGCCCGGAGGACGGGTCGAGCACAGTATAGCAGCCGGGCAGCCTCCCGGACCAGTCTCTCGTTGGGCAAGGCGGCAACGCGGCGCCAGAGTCAGGCCCCCAGGCCCGTCACATTTCCTGGCACGGCAGCCCGCTCCCGCCCGCCGTTGGCCGGGCCGCTTTGATCCTGACTGCGCGGCGCGTCTGCCGTGCCGCCGCCGCCGCCGCCGCCGCCGTTGCGAAAGACAGAGAGAGACGCTCGCTCGCTGTCCGACCCGCGCGCGCGCCGCACGCAGCCGAGTTCCGCTTGCGGCATGCGACCGCCCGGCCGCCCGGCAATTCTCTGCTCTCCCTCAGTCCGCCTAGCGGGCCCTTCGTGCGACGGAAAACGCGCGCGACGTGTGACACGCAGCGGCCGCCTGCAGCCGCTCGCCCCAACCGCAGGCCGCCCCCCGGACGGCAGACGCCCGCGACGATCGCCGCACCCCTCATCCGTCGTCGGCGAGCCGGCCGGGTCTCTCGCACTGCGCACCATCCATGCTTGGGGGAGGGTTGAACTGAGTCGGGGTACGGGACGCGCCGCGCCCCAGATCTGACGTGTCCGTCGCCCCCCAACGTTAGAGCCATTCGCCCTCTTCCTGCCGTTCTGAAACGACGGCCCGTTGTCTCCGCGTCCCACGCCCGCCTCTTTGACCCGGATACCCGCTCACGTCGCGGGCCCAGCCGGTGCCCAAGCTGCCTGCACGAGAGCACCCAGTCTGCGTCGTGGGCGGTCGCGGTCAAAGGGGCGCCCTCAGAGCCCCAGCGGCGGGAACGTTGCGGTCCAGCGCGTCCGCGCGCCCGCAGCGGTCACGCCTCCGAGGCGGACGCGGCCGCCCGGAAGGATCGCGGCCGGCAGCACGACGGTAACAGCGGGCAGTCGCCCGCAGGCCCGAGCACGAAGCGGTCCTCGTGTGGCTGAAATGGGTGGCGCTGTCGTCTGCAGCAGGATCGAAGGCGTGTCGAGAATCAACACGGCTGCGCGACGAAGCCCCCCGTGAGTCCGCCATACTGCTGTTAGACGCCCTGCATGTTTCTAGCGACTGAGTTGAGTGATTAGCTGTGCGCTCTCCCCCTTTTTGCTTGACATGATCGATGCTTGATGGCTGCCGGCCTGCGGTTCGCCGCGGCTGGCAGCGGGCTTTTTGGTGGCGCCGCTTTGGCTGCTCGAACAGAGCCGTCATGGCTCCACAAAGAAGAAAACTGTCCTGCTTCTGAGCGCATCCAGGTCCCCTGCCCTCGGAGTCACCAGAGACAGCCGGATTGCATCCATCAAGGAGCACGATCAGCAGGCGAGAACACGCTCGTCCGTTTCGCTTCCGGTGCCAGAACGCCAAGTCTGCTGAAGTACCAGCACGAAGGCCGGTCTGCGGCCGAGTTTCGACCGGCGGGCTGCTGGCGTCCGGACCGGTGGAAAAGCCGTGCCGAGTCCATTCCACGGGTTCAATGACCTGTTTGCCTCGACGGCTGCCTGTGAGGCTCAAACGCCGTGACCGATTTATGCAAAACGATCCAGTTCGCCGTGGCGCCCAGCAGTGGGTGATCAACGTGAGCTCGTCCTTTCCAGGCTTGCACAGGTGCGCATCCAGCCCGGCACAGATTTGTGCCATGTCGCAGATCCGCTCGCGAGGGCTGCAGCAGTTTACCGTGGAGCAGCACCGCCAAGACGAACGAGCCTGTCTTCCAGCATCGTGTGCAGTCTCCCTCTACAGCAAAATGGTGGTACGCCTGTAAAAGGGAGACTGTAGGTCAAAACAAACTACTTGCTATCCCATCTGGGCGCGGGATGGAGTTGCCCTCGGATCGACGACCTTGCCTCTGCCCACTCGCGGCCTTCGCCCTGGCGCGCCCACCGTACGTCGCTCTCGCCTGCTTGCCGCCCTTTTTCCCCCACGTCCTGATTGGTCCCTCGTGAAGCCGGGCCGCGCCGCTCTGCCTGCTGCTGTGCCCACCGCCTCGGCGCGCGCGCCTGAGCGCCTGGTCCCAGTCCTCCTGCGTTCCGGGTCGGCTGCACGTCCGCAAGGGTCGTACGACCGCTGAAAGTGCGAGTCCATCGCGCTCGAGTCGGCAAACGGCCCGGCCGCGCTTGGGACTGCGGGCCAGGCCGCGTGCATCGGTCCGACGAATTCCTCCAAGGGTCCGGCTCAACACCTTGCCAGGGTTCGCGCGAAGGGATCTGCTGCGAGGGCGGCTGGGCCCGCATCGCCTCGTCCGGGGCTGCGGAACTGGGGAGCGCGAGGACCTGCCGGGCGTGTCTCGTCACTTCCTGGCTGTCTGCCGCCGCCGTGTGGCGATGGCGATGACGAGACGGTGCGGCGAATGTACAGACGTGTCCCTATCCCGGTGTCTCCGCGGGATGGCGCCTGCGTGACCCCGGCAGAGCTCGATCGTGAGCGACTCGCCCCTAGAGTCGCGCTCTCCGGTGACTGGCGGGTTCCGAGTCCGACGTCGCTGCGGTCTTTGTCACGTTGTGCCGCTGGTAGGGCTCTCGTGCGAGACCTGCCGGCGCTGCGTTTTCCCGCGCTTCGTGGCGCTCCTTTTCGAGCAAGCGCGGCTTTGTGCTTGGGGTCCCTGAGCAAGTTTTGGAGGAAGCGCGTGTTTGGCTTTGGTGCGTTGGCAGACGTCCTACTATGTCAGCGGCGTGAAGCCGATCCACGTCGTACTGACGTGAATTGGTAGGTAGCCCCCGGGCCTATAGGAGTATCGAGGCATCGTCCCGCTCTGTGCTCGCAAGGTCGGCCACAAAGTCTCATCGTAGGGGTCGGCCATGGCGGCCAGCGCCGTCAGTTGATGGCGCGTTCCCCCGGGCCCGCATATCGACGCGTGTGCCGTTCCCTCGCCGGCTCGGAGACACAGTTGGTGTTTGTGACTAACCTCGCTGCGGGGCCCCCCCCGGGTGGAAATGCAGTCGTCGGCGGCTTTGCGAGGCTGAAAAATCACTACAGCTTAGTTGAAACAAAAGGTAGACCAAAGCCCGGGACACTAAAAAGAAGTTAGGAAACTCTGGCGGGACGGCCCCACGTGCGCGCGGCCGAGAAAATTTGGCAGCGCAAGCAAGTCGGGAAAAAAATGTCCCGCGTGCGAATTTCAAATACCATACCCCACCGGCGGCCATCCACGACCAAAATGAGCTCAGACACCGAGGAGGGCCGTCGCGGACGGTGATGGCTCTCGTTTGAACTGTACGTCCACGCCGCACCGCGGCGGCGACGCCCAGGTCATCCCAACGAAGAGGGCGACCGCCGTCCGACCGTGCTCTCCTACTCAGGGCGAGGAGTTTTGTCGGCACCCAGGCAAGGCAAGCTGGTCCGGAATGCCAAGAACACGATAGGCCGGCTTCAAGACTATGTCGGCAAGGAGTGCGTCCCTCGTGGCCGGTTTAGACACGGAAAGCTAATCGTGGTGGATGAACCTTCAAGGCGTCGACCCGACTGCGTCCAGCACGCGGCCAAGGCGGCAGGCAGCAGGCGACCGGCGGTTCAGCGCGTGAAACGAGAAGGACGGCAGCCAGTAGTCACCGAGGCCACGACGCGGCATTGCGGCGGTTGGCCGCCTCGGCCGCCGCTATCTCGGCCCGCAAGGTCGACGCCGCCGTCATCGCCGTCCGACCGATGGCGAGCAGCGAAAGCACCCTGGTCAAAGCGGCCAAGCAGGCCGACATCGAGGTTGCAGTGATCGGCGAGCCCCCTCGCGGCACTGCGGCCCACGACCGAAGAAACGTCGACAAGCCGGTCGACAAGGTCGGGCCGTGGCCAATTTTGGCGGCCTGCGCTAGGGTTTGCCGCGTGTCGATACGCGGCGGCTTGTACACCGTCCTGGCGACCACGCACATACACCCTCGGCGGGCCCCGCTGGAGAAGTCCTGATCGATACTTTCCAAGGGAGTTTTATCAAGAAGAACAAGACGGACCGCGCGCGCAGGGCGCGGCATGGCCAAGCTGCGCCTCGGGCCGGGCCACCAAGAAGGCTTCTCCATCGGCACGACGCTTCGTTCACGTCGGGCCTGGCCGCCCGGGGCGACTTTTTCTACCGTCAACCGCACCCGCTACGACATGCTGGCTTGAAAGTGTTTGCCGCTTTACGCGGTGATCGAGGGACGCCGTCGCCAAGGCGGACCTGGTCTTCTGGACTCGACGGGTCCTGCTGGCCGGTGGCTCTCGCACCGCCGCGGGATGGGCCAACTCGGGACCGCCTTTCCCTCGACCAGACCGTGATCGCGCCCTCGACTCGCCCAGCGCGAAAACCCGTGGAGTGATCGGCCGCCCGCCGCGCGCAGGCACTGTGATCCAGACTTTGACGCCGAGACATTGGCAGAGCACCCACCCGGCCGTACCGTGACGTCGCACCTCGGCAAGACGTCGGCCTGCAGTGGCCGATGGGTTTTTCAAAAACCCGCTGTGCCGGCCGAGACGCCCGTGCCCGTGCGCCGGACCTCAACTTGTGCGCCCGCCACGGCGGCGGGGCCTGCTGCGCCTGGTCGAGGGCGAGCGCGAGTCAAGGTCACCAAGCCGGGCCGGCGGCCAAGCCCGCACGCACCGCCGACGACGACGACGTTGATGACGACTTGACAGGCGAGGATGGGACCCGAGGAGCTGGCGAAAAGGTGTGGAAGGTCGGCGCCGCCCTCGGTGGTGCCCTCAAGGCACAAGAAGGGCGCAAAGCACCGCCCAGGTCCAGGTCGCGGCAGACCTGTCCGTCAACACTCCGCCATGGAGCTCGGCAAACCGGCGTCAAGGGCCGCCGCAGGGGACGGCGAATGGCAGGCCTGATCTGCAGTCGTCTTACTTGGCCCACGTGCCTCTTGCTCTTGAGGCGCCTGTTTGCCGGGGGCGTGAGCACGTAGAAAAGCATGTCCCCTTTTCTACCCCTTTCTTCACAGTGATTAACGCATCACGGCCTTGCATTAGAGACTGGGTGATTGATTGAATCGAGTGATTGACCGGTGATGAGCTACGGACGGCGGTGCCTGCGTGCGGTCCCTCCCACGACGCCTTGGAGGACGAGTACACGCGGCCGCACGGTCACTTGGCAGCGCCCAACGTCGCCACGCTGCTCGACGTCGGGCCGGCGCGACAGGATGTGTTCGGCGGGGGTGGTCGCGAGGTCGGTTTTGACCTTGGCTTCTCCGCATTTCCCATCGTATCTCTCGAATCGACGGCCAGTCCTCCAATCGTAGACAACAAGAGAAACTTGATGCGTCTTTTGCAGTGCGAGGGCAGGGCATCGGAATTCCCTCCATGTCGCAAACGAGGTCCAGCAGCTTGACCGCATCTTTCGCAGTACACTCGCCGAGCCCAGTCTTGTCGCAATGTCGTAAAATGCGGTCCAGCAGCTTGACCGCGTCTTCCGCAGTGGTCAGGCCAAACTTGGTTCATGACATAGATGTCGCTGTCGTCAGGAGACGGCGATCGGACAGGTTGCTTGCGCTTCTTCTTCGATGTGGTCTTGGACGCTGCGTGACCGTCTCATGGTCAGGGGGGCTGTCGTCACGGCCAGCGAAGACGAATCGAGGTGGCCCGCGAAGAAGAGGAAGAAGAAGATGCCGGATAACTTACGGATCTGGACACCCGCGCGGAAGTCTCTTCATGGTCATCCTCGCCATTGCCGTCCAGGATGGCCCTCGCAGCCTTGCGCCAGTCACGAAACTTGTGCTCGAGCGCAGAGCTCGAGTAGTGCCCGCCGGACAGCTCCGAATGGTCTTGTAGTTGAGAGGAGGGAGTGTCCCACCTGCGCCATGCTCGCCAGCATGAGCGGGATGAGGTCGTGCTTGTCGGACGCGGCGGCGCCCAGCCGCACGCTTGGGCGGCATCTTGAAAAGATCAGGGAAGCTTGGTGGAGAGGTCTGTCGTAGGCGCTGGAAAGCGTGCAGCGTTTGGAAAGATGAGAAGAAAAGAGGGCAGTGGCGAAGAAAAGACAGAGACGCAGCTGACAGCAGGCTGCGAGACACCATAACTTCACATTCACTTGCGCGGCAGCAGACGACGGACTGAGTCTGGCCAACGCGCAGGTGAGCTGGATCGCCGGCCGCGCGCTCCTGCGCTTGAAGGGGCTTTCAAGTCAGAGCAGCTGAGAGCAAGGGCGCAGTTGATGCCGCCGCGGCGATGCGGTGCAGGAATGGCCCATTGGGCTTCAATCTTGCCCTTGAGCTGGGCAGACTGGACTCGTCGCCGCGCGTCATGTCCGTCCGCACCTCGGTCGAACTTGCGGCGCACCCGCTGCGCAAAGGCAGACTCGCGGCCCGTGGCTAAGCGGCACATTGTCGACCACCTCCAGCAGAAAGTCCGATAATGACAACGCCTGCGTCCAGGGAGTCTTCTTCGCCAGAGCCGATGGGCAGACCACGGCCAGACCCGGCTTCGACAAGATAGAGCGCCAGCGTGGCTAGCATCCACTTGTGCACCACACGGATGGGATGAAAGCCTGCGGGTACAGCACAGGGTGCGCGAAGAAGTAGGTGACGAGGCCGCTGAGGAAGGCCTCTTGCCAGCGCGCGACGTCGGCACGCAGCAGGCTTGACGTCCTCTCGACACGCAGCGACGCCAACGGCTGGCGGTGCGGCGGCCACAGCCGTGCTCTTGACCAGCGCGTCGATGGCGGCTGTGGTCGTTTTGAACAGCATCCTCGGGTGCCTGTTTCGTCGCTTGTTGCAGCCTTTCGAACGCCAGCCGCTCCACGCGCTTCGCGGCTTGCTCCGGCGACACGTCAGGAATTGCTTTGCCTCTGTAGACCGGGCGTCGAGGAGCCCAACTCAGCCTCGGCGGCTGCCAAAGCATCGACTGATTCCTGATCGAGCGCACGTGCAAGCTCATCGTGAACAGTGCTCGGGCCGCGGCGGCACTGGTTGCATCTGCACCTAAAGTAGTAGCGCCGCAAGGAGTTCGCTCTGCCGGCGGTGAAAGGCGGATCCGTCGCGTCGGACATATGCGATGAAGACTTCTTCGTCCTTTGGGATGTCTCTCAGCGCCCGAAGGAGGACGCGGCTTCCGTCGTAAGACCACTGTCGCGTTTGGCTCACACGAGTGTTGACGCTGGCGATCAGCGGGTCGACGCAGATTCCCAGCGGATCAAGCGTGGCCGTGTACACAGTCAACGAGTTTGTAAACACCTGTTCGCTGCCGACCTGCTGCACGGTCGAGAGACTCTCTTGCAGCAGGTAGACTCACAGGTCAGCCGTCTCTCGAAGCGCACAGTCGCCAGCTGAGACCCACAAGCGCAAAGTAGGTCTGGACAAGCTCAAGGCCGAGAGTGGTGCCGGTGTAGTTGTGTATCCCCGTTGCGAGGACCAGAGATTTCTCAGCGCGGTCACCGCCTTGCGTGATGATCTCGTCCCGGTGGGAAACCATATCACGGAATGGAGACGACTCTGCGCTGCGAGTGAGGTTGAGCATCTGCACCACGGCCCCGCAGCGTTCGGCAGCGTGCCCTTTTCCGAGAGAAGGCCCAGGAGCTTGCATTCTTTCGAGTGATGCCTTTTCCAGGACTCTGCTTGGCATTCCTACATCTCTCCGTCAACGAGATCGACACCGGCGGGCAGGAAAGGAGACCATACTCTCGAACAGTAGCGGAGGTCTTGCAGCGGGTGCACTGCTTGACAGATACGGACCGTCAAGGTCGCCCTGTCGCGTAGAGTCGACTGCGCGGACCAAGCAAAAGCAGTTCGAGCACGTGTCGGCCAGATGGCTGTTGTCCAGCGCGACCACAAGCGGGCGGTCCAACGAGAAGACTTCGTGTCCGGCCGTGATGTCGTCAACCGCAAAGACGCCACGGCCCGCAACGTTGACCGTTGCACCCGCACCGCCGACGACATCCCGACGTGCAGATCCAAGGACTGCGCGCCCAGATCGAAAGGAGGTGCGGAGAGCAGCACAGAAGACGATGACGTTGTCCCGGCAGCTTCTATAAAGCGTCGGTCCAGCTCGTACAGGGAGCAGGCAGCACGGACAGCCGACCGCGAAGGAAAGATGGCGACCAAGGCTACAACGGCAGAGCTCCTGGGCAAGGTCTCTAAAATTGTGCCGCCGATGCTAGAAAAGTTTCACAAGGGCCAGCTCGGACGGGTGGCCGTGCTTGGCGGCAGCGAGGACTACACCGGCGCGCCGTACTTTTCGGCGTCCGCGTCGGCCAAACTGGGCTGCGACATGGTGCGTGCTGCGATGGATCTGAAAGCATGATGCAGACAGCGCTCCGCCCGGCGGCAGTCGCACGTCATCTGCGAGCCGAGCGCGGGCTGGTCATCAAGACGTACTCGCCCAACCTGATGGTGCACCCCTAACCTGCGGCAGTCGCACAACATGGGCGAGGGCGACAGCGTTGAGAGCTGTGCGCGGCGTGTGATCGACATGCTGCCGCGGCTGCACGTGCTGGTCATCGGGCCGGGCCTCGGGCGCGACGAGGCGATGCAGCAGACGGTCGCCAAGGTCATTGAAGCAGCAAAGGAGAAGAAGCTGTCGTTTGTGCTGGACGCGGACGGGCTGATGCTCGCTAATGCAACCCGGCGCTGATCAGGGGCTACAAGGAGTGCATCCTGACGCCCAACGTTGGTCGAGTTCCAAACGGCTCGCCAAGGCGCTGCAGGTCGACACGGACAGCGCGCCGCCGGAAAAGGTGTGTGAGCTGCTGTCCAAGAAGCTGGACGGCGTCACGATCATCCAAAAGGGCGCCCAAGGACTACATCAGCACGGCAAGCACACGCTCGTCAACGATGGCCGCGGCGGGCTCAAGCGCAGCGGCGGCCAGGGCGACACGCTGACCGGCGCGCTCGGCACGCTGCTGGCCTGGCGCAAGGCCTACCACGACCGCCTGTGGGAGCACGACGGCGACCTCGACCGCGCCGAGACCCTGGCCCTGGTCGCGTTTGCGGCAGCGCCATCACGCGCGAGAAGCAGCCGCCTGGCCTTTGAGCAGATGGGCCGTTCGATGCAGGCCGGCGACCTGACCGACAAAGTCCACCAGGCTTTTCTGAACCTCATCGGCGAGCACGACACCAAAGGCCGCCTCTAGAGTCCGTTTGTTGACCTAGAATGAAATTGTCAAGAGACCAGACGCTCGCTATGCACGCTACAGACTGTTGTTCTCGCTGTCTGTTGTTGACCTAGAATGAATTGTCAAGAGACTAGACGCTCGCTATGCATGCTACAGACTGTTGTTCTCCTCTGTGGAAATCCCATCAGCGGCCCTTTCTGGATGCAGCCAGCTTGGCAAGGGCCGCGCGGCGCTCGTCCTTTTGGCGCCGGTGCTGCGTCTCCTCCCGCAGCGCCTTTGCGTCCTCGGAGCGCGCGGCGCGGAGGCTCTGCTCTTCTTTCCTCCTCGAGTGGCCAAATCCGTAGGCCTCCATGTCGTCCTCGTCCTCCTCGTCAGACTCGTAGTCGTCTTCATCCGATCGGCGTAGCGGTAGCCCTTGCCGCCGGGCGGCGCGTCTCGCCGTGGTGCCTTGGCGGCTTGTCACGTGCACGCCTCTGCGCTCCGGTGAGGCGCGAGAGGATCCTCCGGCAGACGGCGCATCTTTTGGGCGCATCGTGCCCTTGTAGCCCAGATCAACCCGGCTGACGCTTGGGCTTCGCCGGCTCAATCGCCGCCTTGGACGGACCCTTGCCGCAAGTCGAACTCTGATGACCGGCAGGATAAAGGCTTGGAAGCCACAGACGCTGACGTCGCCGCAGTGGCTGGCCGAGATCCAGCTTTGCTCGTGACCTTGCGATGGCCGTGCTTGCTGGCTTCTTTGGCTTGTGTCTCTTGGGCCAGCCTTTCCTTGCGGCTGAGCTTTGGCGGCGCATTTCTTGGTGGTGATGACGTTGGCGTTTTGCGGAAGCTGCTTGGCGCTGGCTGCGCGTGCCATCATCTCGGCGTACGACCCCTTGACCGGCGGCGCAGATGGCTTTGGTGTTGCCTGACTTGTGCTGGCGGTTTGGCTTGTGCTGGCGGCAGCAGGCCGCGACGCTGGCGCTGTCTGTGTTTGGCCAGGGCGGGACCGGACCAGAACGGTCGGGGGGCTGGCGGCTTCGACACGGACAGGCTTGCGAGATTGGGCAATCTTCTCTCGCGCAGGCTTGCCCTCGGCTGCAGGGCGCGGGGGCTGACGGTGTTGCCGCGGACGGCGCTTGACCCGGCGGTCGCGCCCGCCTCAGGCCTTTTGCTTTGGCATCATCGAAGTCGTCAGCCTTGCGCTTGACGCCCGCGGTCGCAGGCGGGCGCCGGTCGTTTGTCGTGCGGCGCAGCAGGCTGGCCGGCAGCTGACGCTTCGACGCGCTTGCCAATCGGTCTCGGGGCAGCCACCGTTGTTGCCAGAGCCACCCCCTCGCTGCCGGCGAGAGACGAATAGAGGGAGCTAAAGGCCTGTCTCTCAAGACCTTGTCGTCAGCGATGTCGCGCGACATCCCGCGAGGTGGCGGATCTTACGCTAATGCTGGGCGACCTGCCGCCAGGGCGCAGAGACACATGACCTCTGGACGTCAGTCGAGACGGATGAGAGGGTCGTCTGAGGTGGCGACGTGCAAGCGCGGGCGCAAGCAGGTCGAGCGCAGCGCGACTCAAATGTATGTACAGAGAAACAAAGAGTCAAACAACCGGCGCGCGGCAAAGGCAGCAAACAATAGTAGTCACTCGCTCGATGCGCTGGCGCCCCGGGTCCGGAGTCTGCCGAGCCACGCACTTTTGCGCGTGCCAAAATCGACATTTCGCTTCTTCCTTTGCCCTGTCCACACCTCCAAGAGTCTGAAGATTCAGTCTCCGCTCAAGCCGCGGTTTTAAATCGATTGTCTCTCTAGTTTCCCCAAAGTCTTTCCCGTACGTTCTTGCCGGAAGCGCGCCGCCGAATGAGGCTGACGAGTTCTAGAAACCACCAAAAGAAGCACCTCGCAGCGTACCTCCTCATCGGCGTGGGCGGCAACTCGTCGCCGAGCGCGGCGACGTCAAGAAGCTCCTGTCCTCGGTCGCATCGAGGCTGACGACGAGCGCCTCAACACGCTGATCTCCGAGCTCGAGGGCAAGGACATCAACGAGCCGTTTTGTTTTTCCCAGCAGAGTATAACGCAAGAGACTGACAGAGTGCGGACAAGCTGATCGCCGAGGGCCAACACCAAGCGGCGTCTGTCCCGTCGGCGGCCGCCGGGCCGCGCCGGGCGGCGCTGCTCCCGCTGGCGGCCCCGGGCGCCGCGCCGGGGCCGCCGTCGAGGAGAAGAAGGAGGAGGAAAGGGGGAGTCCGACGACGACAGGGGTTTTGGGGTCTTTTCGACTAGATTTCCTCCAACCCCCCCCGCCGCCGACTTCGACTTTTTCTTCTTCCGGCCGCGCTGCGTCGAGAAAGCCCCTTTTGCGACCACGCACGCGCGGCACGCAGCTTCTAAAAACGTCGAATCGAGGCCACTTCCACCTCTCGCATTAAAATGCCGTGCTCATCTGCTTCGCGTCCATTCATGCATTTCCCGAGCCCATGTCCGCTCAGATTGCTGTTATGCGCACTTGCCTCTGCATCAAAGTACTCGCCCCTCGCTCTTCCTGGCCGCAGACTCCAAGCGGGCATCAAGCAAAAGGGCGGCTCGACAAGTGCAAGCACGTGACCGGGAGTGGCCCAAAATTTTGCGGCGCCCAACACAAGGGGCCAAGACCAGCCCATCTGGCCACTCCAAATCCCATTTCGCAGACCTCTTCCGCCTGGCCCAGCGAAAAACCGTCCCCCTTTTGCATCCCCGGGCCCTTTGCAATCATGGCCGACTCTGAATACGTGAGTGCGCCCTCGCCGTCGAGTGCGACCGCTTGACTAACCCCCGCGCGCGACAGAACGCCGAGGAGGCTGCCTTTACGCACACGATCCCCCCCAAAGCCGCCGCCCGCCCGCCCGCTCGTCCTTTTCGCCCCCCCACGAAACGCTCACACCAAACTCACGCTGACACGCACACCCATTTGCAAAGCTCAAGAGAAAGAGAAACGTTTCGCAAGTTTCGTACCGCGGCATCGAGCTCGACCCGTACGTCCTTTGTCCTCCCGCCGCGGGGCCCCCCGCACGAGATCACCGGACGGGGCGACTAACGAGAGCAAAGGGTGCTGGGCCTGTCGGGCGGAGGGAGCTGCGCGATGTGGGCACGCGCGCGCGCGCCGTCGGTTCAACCGCGGCCTGAAGCGCCGCCCGAATGGGCCTGATCAAGAAGCTGCGCAAGGCCAAGCAGGAGGCCAAGCCGAACGAGAAGCCGGACATGGGAAGACGCAAACCCGCGCGACATGATCGTCGTGGGCCCCAGAAAGATTTGGCAGCGTCATCGGCATCCCACTCGCAAGGATTTTAAAACCCGGTTTGAGAAACAAACCGAATGGTCGGCCACACCTGGGGCCCAGTTCAGCATTTCATATACGTCTCCCTCTGCGCGCGCCCCAGGGCTCCCTCCCACGCCCCCGTTCCCTGCTGCGACCACGTTTCTGACTTGTTTTTTCTTTACAGCAAGCCCGTCAAGGGACGGCCGGCCTGGGATCGGTGCGACGCCACTCGTCGCGCTTTTATCCCCCTCAATAGACGCCGGGGGCGGGCCCCCGGGGAGCCTTCGGAATGACACGTCTTTACTGCGGGCGTTTCTTTCTGCACATTGCTGGACGTGACTGAACGTTGCATCCTCCCCATCTGTGTTTGCAAAGACTGTCCCTCAGCCGTTCGAATTTCCCTAAGCCCTTTTCGCCGCGCTTGCAGTGCGTCAGGCGGTTGATGGAAAAACGCCAAAGGCTGGCAGCACTTCTGTCTGCTGGCCATTTGTCCCCAGAATTTTTCTCCAAACCGGCTCCTCGTCGATACTCCCCGTTGACGAAGATGGCGCGTGCAAATTTAAAGGAGCCTTGTTTGAGTAGATCCGAGGCTTCAGATCCGCAAAGAGTAGATTTATTGACGCTCATTTTCATAATATTACGTGGGAAAACTGGCTGTCCAACAGCCTTTCCGGGGTCTGTGCTTGACTCTTCGATGCGCACCACAGCGCTCGGCAAATGGCTTCGCGTGGAGGGATTTATCTTCGGGGCGCGTAGGCCTCCAAGCCAACAAGGGGAACACGGAAAGGATCAGTCTTTTTGTTTTTACTTTGCGTACGCCCGGCACAAGCGTTTTGGTGGTGGAGAAACGGAGAGGTGTGACGCCGGGCGTGCGCTCTTTCAACTGCCCATCGCTTTGGGGCCCCACGCGAGATCGCCGCAATCCGGGCCTGCGCCCGTGATGGGGGCACGCCGCACCGATGGCTGCCGCCCCCCCAAACCGAGCTGGGCTGACGTGCACTCGAACGGAGGCGTTCAGCTGGTCGCCCTCGTCCCCGTCCTCGTCGTCGCGCTCTCAAAAAGGGCAGGCCGCCACTCGCGCCCCCTGACGTCGCCCTTTTACGAAATGGGCAGCCAGGTGCCTCTCGTAGAAGGCGTCCCACGAGCTCGTGCGGAAGCCGCAGTAGCCGCACACGCGTTCCTGATGGCCCTCGTACACGCAAGGCGAGTCATCCGAGTCGCCTGAGTCGTACGGGTCGTCTGGCTTGTCCTGACCGTCTAAGCCCTGCGACAAGGCTGACGAAATTGCACAGCGATGCGCTCGCAGCTCACTGTGTGTCTCGATAGGACATGGCACGATGTGCACGTCCACAGGTTCCGAGGGTCGTTAGCGCGAGACGTGCAGGACCATTCGGCCTTGATGTGGAACGTGCGGTCCGCAACGGCCGACGCACCGGAACGGCCCGGGTTGCCGCTCGTTGCTTCTCGTGCTTGCTTGCGCCCAGGCAGTGCGCGGTCGCCGATGGCGCGAAGCTGGTCGAAGATGACGCTGCGCGACCTGCTCGTCAGGCCGCGCGCGTCGGGTCGACACTTTGGGTCCGTCTTGCTATCGGTGAGAGGCTCGGGGGCGTGTGGGCTTCCTCCGACTCATCGGCAGCAGGGGCCTCGTCAGCCGGCGGAAGCGACTGCGCGTCGGCCGCACGGGTCCGGCGACCGCTGCCGGAGTTTGAGGGTGCATCGGAGCGCGGCCGCTTGCTCGCCACCCTGCTTGGTTGGCCGTCATACTTCCGCCGAAGGTTGGGCGCGTCCGAGTGCCCACCGCCGTCGCTGTCGTCGGAGGGGTCGTAATCGCTGGAGGGGCGCGCGATGCTCATGCGCGCCGCGTCGCCCTGCACACGAGGCTGACCCTTGCTGAAGTGCATGTGCCAGTGATCTTCAAGGTACTCCTTGTTGCTGGTGAAGTCCCGTGTGCAGCCACGCTTCTGACAGGCGCGTTTCGTGAAGACTACAAACCGACGGCCTCGAGGATTGCATTGTCAAAAGTGCTCTCCGTCGAGCTCGTGGTCACTCTGGAGGTGCTGCTTCAGAGCGTCGTGCCGGTGGAAGATGTCGCGCGTGCATCCGGTTGTGAGCATCGCCAGAGCCTGAAAGGATCCGTCGCGGAGATGTGTCGCTGAAACTTCTTGGGCCGTGGCGAACTGCTTTGTGCAATCGGACAATCGATATAGCGGGCCCGACAAGCCTTTGCATCCTTGCTCTGGACCTTTTCCGGGCATCGTTTCGACCGGAGCCCCTGACGTATTCGATCTCGCGCCAGTAGCGCTCGTACGTGATCGGTGCCGTGGAACTCGACCACGAGGATGATGCAGCTCGTGTCTGGGTCTGTGTCGCCCGTCCGCAGGGGCGCTCTGCCTGGTAAAGCCGGCTCATGCCACCGCAGTGCTCGGCTGGAGTGCGATGTTTTTTCGGTAACGTCGGCAAATTCGGCAACGGCAATTGACGGCCTTGAGCAATGCCACAGTTGAGGTGCCGGTGCGCTCGGCGGCGGCATCGGCCTCGTTGAAGCAGATCGAAGACGACCCTCGATCCTCGAGGAAGAGGCACCACCGGCTGGTTCGGTCTGTGTATTCTCACCAACGAGCAGGGCCGTTCATACCAGGGCGCGCGCAGGCTGGTCCGCAGCAGCTTGGTCGCCAGCAGGTGGTGAGCACCGCTGGCATGATGAGAGGCCGCTGGTGGGTAGACGGCTCCGCTGGAGAACCGGGTGGGGCCCCACTCGACTTGGACGTGTAGGAGGGTCACGAACCCGGGGGCAGGGGGCACTTTGCTGCAAGAAGGGGGTGCCATCGTCAGCCGAAAAAGCTTTTCGAGAGTTCACCGAAGCCAGAGGGACGCGCTGTGGCCATGGAACCGCGCCAGGGTTTGCTGGCCACTTTTTGTTCAAAAAGTAGACGGCGGCTTCAGAATTGAAGTAAATCGTACAGGGACCCCCCAGTAACGTTGCCATCATGGTTTTGATCTGGATCTGGCGGAGAGCCCCTCCATGGTGGGCGCCAATGGAAGGTACACCCCGATGCGCTTCCCGGGCCGGAGATGGGACGGACGGACTTTTTGTTTGAAGGCTAGCTGTGCACCTTGCTCCGGTGCGCGGAGGGCGCCGCGGGGCGCGGCCACCCCGCAGAGATGGCGCTGACGGCGTCGCAAAGACCCGGGCCCGAAGCGGGCGCTGGGGCTAGGCACCGGGTCGCAAAAGGGGACCCAGTACATAGGCACCCACGAGCCTAGAAGTCCCGGGGGCAGGGATGCGGGCAAGCACTCGAGAAAAGGGGCCCCCCTCGTGCAAGACCACAATGGGATCGAGCATCGAACGCCTAGCCCGGGTTTAGGAGAGGTCAAAGGATCCGCCTGCGTTCTGTGCCTGCGCGCCAGCTCCCTCGATCAAGGCCGCTTGGGAGAAGTCCCCAAACGCGGCCAAATTGGGCCCCCGGCAGTCCGTGCTTGCGCCCATTCGCCATCAAACGAGCCGCTCCCGGGAGGAGATCTAGGATGCAAAGTCCGCCAGATGCCTTTCCGATGCCCCCGACGATGCCGGCTCCTGGGGGTGGTCTGCGTGTCCCGCCATCCTTCGCCGGTTTAGGCCGGCCTGGCAAAGAGAGCGGGGAGGCAGGCTCGGTGTGCCTCACTCGCTCAGGGGAAGGGCCGCCATTCCGTCATTAAAAACAGTACTGGAAAAGACGAGGGCGAGAGGGACGAACAGTGACGCATCCCGCTCGAGTGCCTTCGATCCGTGCTACGGACTCGTAGACCGCCCCCTCTCCCAGCACACGGCTGCAGGTGTAACTACTGTACAGACCAGTTTTCACAGCGGGCGGGAGACGACAAAGTGGGCGCGACGGCGAGCCGCGCGGCTGCAGAGCAGCAGGAGCATCGACAGGCACGCAAAATTGCTGTACTTGAAGCACGACAGAAGGGGCAGGGCGGCTTGCGGGGTCGGGGGTCATGTCGGCGCGCGTTTACAAGCGCTCGAGCGGGGCGGCTACAGTATGGTCTTATAGGCGGCAGTGGTTTCCCGCCTCTCGATCACGACTTGTTTTCAACGGCAGCGACATGGCAGCCAGCGGAACAGTCGTCCCTGGGTGAGGAGGGGGACGCACGCGGACATGTGTGCCCCTGCGCGGCGAGGCGAAATCGACGGCAGGGGCACCGGCCTCGCGGACGCCCTGACTCTGTGGGGTTTGCTGAAAGGGGGGGTAATAAAGGATTTTTTCCCAAAATTGACCTGCCGCAGACTTGGCCCTCCTTCGGCGGTTTTTTGGCGGAAAGGGATCAATCCCGAAACCCTTTAAACCTTCACGCCCCTTGGGGCACAGGGGCAAGGAAAGGAAAAAGGGAAGGACGAAAACAGGCCCCGCTGAAACTAAAAGTACATTACGATAGTGAAAGGCCAGGGGAGGAGCAGGTCTGGCGCGTGGCGCGCGGGACGGCTGGGGGCCCCTCTTTGCCCCCCGACGGCTTCACAGCGAGATGCCTGCTCCCAAGGCGCTTCAACACAACGGCCACTGTTTGGCCGCCCTGTTTCGAAACGTGTCTAGCGGTCCCCCTGTTCTTTCGCCGCCAGCGCCGCCCCCCGCGCGCGCCGCTGCTGGGTTGGGTTTGCTGCTTTCCCCAGGACGCGGGATGCCGTTGCGGCGTCCGATGCTTCCCACGGCTGGCCTCTGCCGGCCGTTTGCCAGGCTTGGGCCCCCAGCATGTATGCGGGCAGAAGAAACAAGAGACGACTATCAGGAACTTTGGCCCGACAGGGGGTGTTGTCGCCGAGCTTGTTTTCGTTCGATCCTCTATAGGAGCACGTGCCCCCCCCCCCCTCAAACGATCCCACTCGCAGCATCCTTTATTCTCTTCGTCATCAACCCTTTAAAGGGCCTTCCTGATTTTCTCCGGGCGGACGGCACGCGAGAGGACCGTTTTCAGCAGACTTTGGGGGGCGGCAAGGCTCGTCGAGGCTACTTTCCCAGGAGCTGTCTCCATCCGGACAGGATCCCCGGCACCCTGCAGCTGCTGCACACTGCGCCAAACCCGCCCCTCTTTCCCTTTGGGACCGGAAGCGCGGTTTACCCCTTGGCCCTCTTCTAGCCGGACCAGGCGGACGCGACGCAGGGCCGACGCAAGCCCCAAGCCCGGTCCCGGGCCGCGATTTGTACACACCTGCCTCGTGTATCCTTTTGATTGCAGCCCGACCCCCCTCGCGCCCTTCGGCAGGGACGCAGTTTCCCCACCGCCACCTTTTGCCGGGGACGGCGTCAGGCTGCGACGGGGCGAAAGCACAGAGGGACCGCAGAGCCGAGCCAGAGCCCCTTGGCCACCATGACCGAGCGCCGTGCGCCTCCCGAGCGCGTCGACCACGAGGAGGCCGCACAGAGATCGCTCCAGGAAGCTCACTGGCGAACGTCTCCAGAGGAGCAAGCAGCGCAATGCAGAGGAGCACCGCCCAACCTGGAGGCGCACTTCTCTCCCCGCAGCCTGGCCCCACGGGGCTCGCTCAGCTCCGCGCCGCCGAGCGGGAGCCCTCGAAAAGCCAAAACCCGGGCCCCGTCCAGCACTTTTTTGCAACTCCGACGGCCTTCGCTGTCCCGTTGAGCCAGCTGCAGCGGGCCCGCCTTGCAGCAGCAAAAGGCGCCCCTTCGTGAGTGCCAGGCGACTACACGGGCCCCTTCTCGTCCCTTTTCCCTTCTTTTCCACACGCCGTAGACAGACTTTTGCCGGGTGCACCGTCCGTTGGCGCCGTTTACCGATCGACCGGGGGCGTGGGAAACTTTTGCGCACAAATGACGACTCCAGTGGCAACAGAGCTACCATCACGGTAGCCGTGGCGGTCCCTGATGGCGACCACAGCATCAGCCATGAAGTCAACAATTGACCGGGGGGCGAGCGTGTGTATGGCGGACGGTGCAGCCCCGCAGCCTCCGCGGCTCGACCTGCAGACCGCCCTGCTCGGCAGCCGGACGCGGGCGGCGATGGCGGCCCCGTACAGACCCCCGGGGCCGCCACAGAGCCAGAGCTGCTGTCATTGTCATTTCCCCGTCCTCAGGCACGCCAGGGGCCCGCGAGGGTACTGCCGGGGACTCCCTCCGTGCCTGGCCCGCCGGGCAACAATGGCCTCGAGGAGCGCACGGGGCCCCTCTCGCCCCCGTCCACGCCCGGCCATCGACCCGTCCGCCCCGAAACCCCCGAAAGGGAACTCGCGCAAGGGCTTCGAACAGTTGGGCCTCCTTAACGAAGTCGTGCGCGAGCAATACCTGCCCCGGGTCGGGTTGGGCGCGCTCTTCTAGCCATCTCTTATATGAGAGAACACTAAACAACGAGAAAGGCAGGACTTGGCCAAGCAGCACTCGATGCGTCCCGGTGGACGTGTGCGGCAAGCTTGCACGTGCTCGTCATGAGCCCCCGCCGGGAGGCAGCGAGGGCGGCGGGGCCCGAAAACATCCGCGGTGGACGTGGCGCTGCAGTCGTTTTGGGGCGCGGACCCGCGGGCCGAGCGAGGCGAAGGCGTGGCGGAGGCGGCGCGGACGACAGCCCGCACGCAGGCGAACCTGGATGGACAATGCTGGGGGTCGCTGTCGGGGCTTCAGTGCGCGCGAGTCCAACAAGCCGTCGGCGTGGGCTGAACGCGGTGCGAACGAGGCCTTTCCCCCGGGTACCTGGAAAAACCGCAACACCAACAACCGCTGCTCGTGAACGCCAGCGGATCCTTCCGACAAGCACCCCCTGCCCGCGCTGCCTGCGTTCGTTTTTGACAAGAAGCCGTCGCGCAAACCGCCAACGACAGTTTTCGACCCGCCGAGGTTTTCCATTTGCAAGCTCTGCCCGACGAAGCCGCTGAAAAAACCTTCCCCACGCGCAAGCCGAGCTCCGGGAAACACTACCAGGGCGTGAAGAAGAACGGCATGTCCATGGCTTCACCTATGCTTTCGATCAGCCCCCCCCTCGCCGAGCTTTAACGCCAAGGAAGCGCCCGATTACCAGAAGCAACAAGACCGCTTTCTCGACGGGCTGCCCGGAGGTCCTTCCCCGTTTTGTCGTGGACAGACTTTTGGACAAGCATCTGCCCAGCTGTCGCCCCCACCCGGGGCTCCTGCCGCCAAAAAACCCGCTGGCGACAACAACGCCGGGGCCCTGCTCCCGCTGCTGTGCGCTGCAGCTGTTCGCGGCCGGCCGCTCGAGCTGCTCAGCGCCAGCATGGGCTACCCGGAGACGGCCAAAAAGGGACAGAGCTTCGCCACCCCGGGACTGAGGGGAGCCCAAACCGCCGCATATGCGTGCGGAAAAGCCACAGGAGGACAGGAAACCCGCCCAGTCGTTTCGCTTTTTCCAAATGATGCAAAATTGGGGGCCAGTTCACCGACAACAACACTGTCTTTAAACCAACCCGAACTCTGATTTCCCTCGACAGCCAGGCCTTTGTAGGGCCGGGCTCGGGATCCGGCGTGGGCCCCAAAAGCTGCCCAAGAAGCGCTCGTCCGAGCCGCCGCGCCCCGCCCCGGCCGCCAACCGTCGTCGTCGTCGCGGGGGGACGATCGTGCGGGCCCAAACATCGATATCGCACCGGGCTGCAACACCAGCGAAACTCATGATACTTCGATGTGCACGATACGGGGTTCTCATGATGGCCTCGCTGCTCTCCGTCCGGCCCCCCTTGCCCCCCTTTCTCGTCCACTCTTCCCCCCTTTTCGTCGATGCCCTTTGTTTTTTTTTTGTGCCTTTTCAAAGATGCGCTCCACGGCAGTACTGATTAATGACGACTACGAGCTCTACCTCGTTGGTCTTGAGGAGGGTCACAGTACTCGTACTTTTACATTTAAACGCAGTGTATGACGGAATGCAACGGCGGCGGGAAATTTGGTGATGAGGATAGCGTTTCAGGACGCGCCAGGCCTCTGCGGGGGAAGCGCGCCAGCCGTGATCCTTTGCGGGTGGCTTGCCCCTTGCTCCGGCCCTGTTCCTTTTTCTCGTCCCCCTCATCCAGCTCGTCTCTCTCTCCTCTCTCTCCCCTTTCAGCAGGCCTGAACCACCGTTTCTCTCTCTCTCTCCTTGTCGCTTCGCCCTCTTGGCCCGGGAGCCCCACAAAGCTCTTTTTGCCCGACGACGCACTGGTCCCTCAGGCACACAAGCAAACACACTTTGCCAGCCCGGGCCGGAGCTCCAGAACCGACACACTTTTCCCCTTTTAGCCAGTCATTGCCCGCCATGCTTTTTTCCCCAGAACGCTCCTCGTCGCCCTCTCTGCTCTGGCAGCAGCTGCCGCGGCCCCCGGCCCCGGCCGCCCCTCGACATCCTCAAACCTTCCCGCCGCGGCGAGGGGCCCTCCAGCTGGGCCGGGGGCTTTGACCTCCGCAAAGCTGCCCCCGGCCCCTTTGACGAGCCCGTCCCCCCTGGTCCTGCGCAAGGGCCGCTGCCGCCGCTGCAGGCCATCGGCACCGTCACCAGTAAGGACCGCCTCCGCCGTGGCTCCCCTTTTAAAACTTGATTGACCCCCGCAGGCCAAGCCCGCGGCGGATCCTCTCCTGGACCCCGGCCCTGTCGCTAAACCCCGGCCAAGGGCTATGCCTTTGAGATCCGGCAGAACGGCCCAGGTCCAGATGTCGGGGGCCAAGTTTTTTGCGCTCTCCCGGACGGCAAGAGCCAGTGCCCCTCCGTCGCGCCTCGCACGTCGCCAAGGACCGACCAACCCGCTCGCCCTGCCGCCCGTCCGGGCCCGGGGGCGCCGCGGCCATGTCCAGCCTCGGCGCCGACGTCTCGTCGCTGCCCGCAAAAACACCGCCGCCGCCTCCGCGATCCCGCCACGGCTGCGCCACTGACAGCCCCCGCCATCCTGCAGGAGGCGGCCAGCGCGCCAACGCCCGCGGCCGAAGCGCACTCGGCATGCAGAGCCTCGCCCGCCGACGTCGACTCGTTGTGCACCGCTACCACCCCCCCTCGCTGGCCGCCGGCGCCGCCGTCGAGGGCGATGGCTGCCCCCTTTCGTGCGCGCCGCCCCTTCCGCCCTCCGTGGCGCCCTGTCCGATTTGGCCCCCCCCGACCCTTTCCCGCAGCTCGCCGCCACATGTTCAAGATCACGCCTACCGCCCGCCGCTGTCGACGCCTACCCCTTACCGCGCCTTTCCCACAGCCATCGCGCCCTCTGGAAACCCCCTACCACCGCCCGGCCAACCACCCCCTTCCACAGCGCCACGCTGGCTGCGCCCACACGCGCCTTCACTCCTTCATCATCCCTCGCCCACCCCTCGCAGGCGCGGGGTCAAAAACACCTCGCCACCCTGGCTCCGTCCTCCTTGTCGGTGTCCCTTCGCCGCGTTTCGGCCGCCCTTCTCTAAACCCCTTTCCCACGCCCCGCCGGCGGGGACCCGGCGCCTTGTATTCTTTACCCCATGGCCGTGGACCACGTGCGCTTTCTCTACCGCCCCCGGCCGGCCGCTCCTTGCACCATACGTGCCCACATCTCGAATGAGATAAAATTTTCCCTCCTTTTTCCCTTTTTCCCCTTCCGCATGTCCTGCTCAGTCTCGTCATAGGCTCTGCACGTCCCCTTTCCGCCCCCAAGAGGGCCTGCACGCGCCCCACGCACGCCGCACACTGCCCCAGCCACTCACTAGCGCCCACCTGCATCCGCTCGCTCCCGGCAAGCCACGCGTGGCGCCCCGGCGCAAGCGTCGGCGTCGAGCTGTCGCCACGGGCCACCTTGGGTCTTTTCGCGACGCCCCCCGGGCCGACGCGCCTCCGGCGGCCACCCTTCCAGCTGGCCCGGCATACCTTGGCCACAGCTTCGGACAGCTCTTCCTTCCGAGGGCCCCTTTTCCGCGGCCAGCCTCCAGCTGGGACCGGCTGTCTTGGCTCCCCAGCGTTGGACGGCTACTTTCGTCAGACGCGCCTCCGGCGGCCAGCTTCCAGCTGGACCGGCGGTTTTTTCGGCTCGGAGCGTCGGACGCTTGCACAAATCAACTGCACCGCAGCGACCAGCCGCCAGCCCGAACGATTTCGTCCGGGAAAGGGACACGGGCTGTCCGTGCCCAAACACCCGGGTCCAGCTGAAGCGGGCCGCCGGAGGCCCGTCGGACAACAGCTTAAAAACATTGACGTACGCATGTTGGGAACAGCGACATGGAACTCCCTGCCGCTGTTCAGACGCTACTCGGCAGGGGGCTGCCGAACACATCCTTTCTTGAGCCGCACCAAGGGCATCGCTCAAAACGGCGATCGCCAGGTACGCTGCCGTCAGGTACGGCCCCGCATCAGGACAAACGGGAAAGGCCTCACCAGGACAGATGCCCTGGACACTGCAGGATGCAACGTCCTGCACACCAGGTGTGCGCGAGATGCGCGCCTGCGCAGCTCGACGCTGGAGAGGCGTACACAGCGGCCGCAGAGGCGCGCGCGCACGATGCAAGCCATATCGATAAGTCAAGCAGGCGCCCGACTAGGACAGAGACTACGGCCGGCGGTAGCGCAGCCTCACAGGGCCTTGCCTTGCGGCCGTTGCGTTGAGCGCCGCACGCTCATGCCACCCGAGCCTGCCGCCCGCCGAGCGCCGGCCCGCCGCGGCCTTGCTGTCGATTGCAGTCTCGCGCCTCCCAACCGATTGCCTCAACGGTTCAATATGAGCTGCTAGAACGAGGGGAGCTTCTGCGTCTGGTCGAGAGGCGCAGATCACCGCACGTGCACGAGCGCCGATCGCACCCAGGCTGTTTCCAGAGCCGCCGGGGGTGTTTCGACTACTCCCACTCGTAGCAGCAGGACTCGGTCGTCGTACGACGTGGTGCGCTCTCCGCCGGTGCAGGCGCACATTCGCAACGTCAGGAACAGGCTCGGCGACGGCCAACGCTGCGGGCACACCGCCGAACGCGCGCCGCGCCAGATCGGGCGTCCGCCATGCGTCGTGGCGGCGCGCCCAGCGCCAAGAATGGACGACGGTCGAAGTGGTGGTCTGATCGTGCGGTCCGGCTGCTGTCCCGCACTGCACCCCCACGCCGCGCACCTCAACGCATTTCCCTCTCGCGATCCGCGCTCTTCACATTGGGATTTCAGCGCTCGTTGTGCATGAGAATGCAACGTGGAGCGCAGTCGTTCCGCATCGAGATGACCAGTCGCAAGGATGGATCTTCCTCGCCGGCCAGAGCAGCCTCGTGCGTCGACGCGCATCATCTCGAGATACACGCGCTGAAGCCACGGCGCCATGCATCAGCCACCGCGCCGGTTCTGGCCGCGCGCGCGATGCTCGGGGGCCGCTCGTCCTGATAGCTGGACTCCTTTGCCCCCGCTGCGCCATTGACAATGGGCGCCTGTCACCAAGTACACTGCGCGGCTGCGCGCACGGTCGTCGCCCACCCGTGTCGTCCGAGACCGCGCGCTGACCAAACGGTCCGACTGGTCAAAACACGCCACGCGACATGCGCGCGCGGCTCCGGCAGTACCCTACTGGATGCTCTCCGGATTGGCGGGTCTGCGCCGACAGGACGCGTGCAGCATGTCTGCAGCAGACAGCTCGGTCCGAAGCACCACAGGAGCAGCAGATCCCATCGGAAAGACGCAATGCACCTTCTATCTGACAGGCGCTGTCGCTGCAAAGGTCTGGTGGACCACGTCCTCGTGGCACGGCTCCAGCTCGCGGATCACGCCACTGGCCCTCTCGGACCCCAGGGCCCGTCACGGCGGCGTACCTTGCAGAAGCTTGCGTCTCGTGCTCAAAGAGGCTGTCCTCGACGCGTGCTGACAGATGCCGCCGTTCGGGCCTGCTGCGCGCGTCCCACTGGGCGCGACTTCTGGCGGCGTGGCTGCTGCGGTGCTGCAGCGACGGGCAGCTGGATGCGCGCGAGGATGCGCCCAACGCTCTGTGTACCAGTGACGATGCCCGACGCGCGATGGGCTGCACGCCGCACGCTGCCACTCGCTGTCCGGTCGTCGGCTCGGCCTGGTGACAGCGGACCCAGGGCCGCCGGACGTACCGCCACGGGGATCGACCCACACCATGGGCTCCAAACGCGCGGTCCTGCAGTCCAATGTCGCGCCTCGCTCTTCCACCGGCGGCGCCCTTTACGCGGTGTCCACGCTCACTGCTCGACAGGGGCTGAGGATCCTGAGGGTCCGTCAATCACACCCGCGTGAACGGCACCGTCGAGTATGCGACAGGCCGTGGAACGACCCACTCTGCACTCCGGGGTTTCAGCTTACCGTCAGCGATCGAGCCTCGCTCGTTGATCGCAGCGCAGGCCGTGATTGCCAGTCGTGGTCATGCGCTGCCGGTGCATGTCCAGCGCCGCGTGAGCTGTCGCTCCTCGAATGCTGTCCAGCATTTTCAATCACAAATGCTGAACGCAGTCTCTGAGGGATACAAGAGTCAGCGGACAGCGCCCGACAACCAGCTACAGCCGTTCCCTCGTCTCGGTCCAGCCCCGACGTGCGGCATTCGTCGGCGCCTGCTTTGACACTCGAGAGGACGCGTCGGACCGGGCGCGACGACCAGGTCTCGGTCGCATACGCTGGCTCTGCCTCTGCGCATGACGCGTCCGTTCCCGACGGTGTGTGACCACGGCCACGGCACGTCGGCGGCGACTGCCGACAGCTCCCATGCACTCCTCCGTACAGCTACAGCTTCAGTCCCAGCTCCGAGGGCGGGCCAGGCACGCGCAGTGCCGCAACAGCGGCTGTTCCTGCGCTGGCGCGAGGCAATACCACGGCTTTCACCTCTATCACGATGCTCTTGAGTATTGCCGTCTGCACGCCGCCCTGCCGTCTCACTCTACTGTATGAAAGCGCAGCCTGGCCTACCAATACGCAAAGCCACGCTGGTCGTCCGTGCAGCACGACACGACGCACCGCACTCCTTGCAAACATCCCTCCATCTTCCGCACAGTCCTCGCGTAGCGGCGCCGTCGAGCGCAGCATGCACGACAGCGAAGCACAGCAAGCAATGACGTGGTCCACGACGTACTGTACTGTAGTCCTGTACGTCCTGTACACGCAAGTACCCGGCGCGGCGGCGCACGCAATATCGCGACCGCGGTGACGTGCTGCAGGTGCTCTGCGCCGGCGGTGACGTGCTGGCTCTGACGTGCTGCCTGGCCGCAACTGCGAGGTAGCAAAGTCTAATGCGCCGGCCGGGCCGGGCGAGAGGAGTTATGCACGGGCTGGCGGCAAGCGAGCGGGCCCTGGCGTGGTGCCTGGGCCGCTGCAATAGGCCGGCGCGCAATGCCTCTAGCAGCTGCTCATCTGCGGCCTGCGCCGGCGCGGCGATATTCAGCGCTGCCCCGGTGATGTCATTTCTACAGTGCTGCACCTCTCGATCCCTCGGGGGTCACACGCTCTCCTGTCCACCGCTGCGAATACATGTACAGGATTTCGGTGCTCCCCGAATATTATGCATGGAACAGACGTCGACAGCTACGTTTGAGCAATACAGCAGGTGATGCAGAGGGCACGCTGGTGCGCGAAGAGGGTTTTTTCGCGGCGGAGATGCGGCGCGGAGATGCACAGGTGGAGAGACAGACAATTTCGTGCGCGTGTCCGAGGCATCGCCCGAGGCGCGGGCGCCGCGATTGGCCGCGCGCGGCGCACCGGCGGCGTGCTCGCTGCTGGCCTCGGTGGGACCGCTCCGCGCGTCGGACACGGGCGTGTGTCCGGGGCCGGCTGGCAGATTACCGCGACGGGCAAGCGATGCGAGTGCCTGATCGCCGGTTTTGCTGTAAAGCGACGCGCAAGTGCAGCGAGCGACAGCTGATCAGGGTCGCGAGTGACTGTTGCGACTGTGAGCTTAGAGTATGTACAATAAGCATTGGCATATGTACAGCAGAGGAGAGCGCGAGAGCCAAGGCGCGCAGCCACGCCTGGACGCACGCGCCCAGGCACGCCGACGGTCTGGGCCCGCGCGGGCCGCCGCCACATCGTTTGCGCGGGCTGGGCGCTCTCGCTCTGCACCGAGGACTGCCGTGCAGAGACTGCCGTGACTGCGCCCGTGGGGCGGCCGTTGCAGGCGTGTGGGAGAGCGCCGGCGGGCGGAGAGCGGGGGGCGCGCACGGTGGCACTGTTGACGGGCGGCAGGACGACTGACGAGACAGGCGGCCGCTGTGCCCAGCCTTGCGCACCGCTGGCGCAAGACCACGGCGCGGTGCGTGGGCGACGCTGGTGGCGGCGGCGGGGCCGCTGCAAACGGCAAACCCTGCCCGCCCGTCCTAGCCTGCACTATCCAGAATGCATACCAGGTGCGGAGACTCTCAAACGCGAGGCACTCTCTTGGCCGGGGCGCGGGTCGCGGCTGCGGGACCTGCTTCTCCTCGCCTGGCTCCTGCGTGCGGTCCATCCGCCGCGGCTGCCGGCCTCGGCCTGGAGGCAGGGCAGGGCGGGCAGACCTGCTATAGCCGCGATCGACGAGCATGTCGCCGCCGGTGGCGATCCCTCAGTCCAGCGGCGGATGCTGCACCGCGATAGCGAGAGTGCCAGTGCAGTAGCGTTTGCGCGGGGTTTTGCAAGCGTTTGCGCGGACATGCCAAAGTGTAATTCGCCACCCGCAGCAACGCGCGGCCAGGGGTGCGTGCGCAGGTGCGTTTGCGTACACGCGCGCCCGCGCCACAGCGCGCTTCAACACCGGGCGCACGAGTCCGCGTCAGCGGCCGCGGCACATACTGCAGGGATGGGTATTTCGCGCGAACGAGATTGGACTGCGGGCGCCACAGCGCCCGTCTGTCGTCAAGTTGTCCAATCCCCACGGGGTCACAAGGCGCAGCCGTGGAGCGGAGCAGGACGGCAGACGGGAGAGGCCGCTGGAATGGGAGCCTCGGCTGAAGCGCAGTGTGCGGAGAGGAAGGCGGCGCGGCCTGGACACGGTGACGCGCCCCGCCGGATCTGCGGGCACCTGCCTGTTGCAAGAAGATGCCGTTTGGCGGCGGCGGCAGGACGGCTGGCGATGCTGACTCGGTGCATGCGACCGGCGGCTGGCCGCCGGGCGCTGGCCGTGGGGCACGCGCACGGCAGCGTTCCGATCGGCGCAGCGTGCGCACGGAGCCCGCACGGGCCCGTTATCGCTCTCCTCGCACATCCGGTAGATCCAGCGCACTGGGCGCGCGCGCGAGGAAATTTTCCTCAGCAATTGGACCGCGATCGTCCGTCGAATAGTGGTCTTTTGTCGGACGGTCATCGCTCGTACAGCGCATACGGGAGCAGATAGCATGTGCTGATGCACGGCGGCGGGACTGCGCAAGGGCTGGGCGGGCGAGTGGCTGCGTGGACAGTACAGGCGCCGAGGTAACCTGTGCGGCGTTGGCTCTAGAAAGGCTGCGGAGGAACGATGGCGGCCATGGCGGCCATGGCGGCCACGGCGGCGTGCCTAGCGGCGCCTCGTCCAGCGTCCCTTTTTTTTTGTGGAAATCGGGCGCTGGCTCTTTGGTTGCTATCGCGGAGGGGACCGAGGACGAAATGGATCGCTGAAAGCACGGTGACGACAGCGGTGCGACCGATCAGTACGAGGTGTGGCCTGCAGCACGAGCCGTCTGCCGTCGAAGCCGGCCGCGTGCCGCAGTACTGGCTGTCGCTGCTGCAGCTTGGTGAGCGGAGAAGGCCATGCCCTGCATACCGCAGCCGTCATGACATAACCTCGCCGTTGCACCCGCCGCTCCTAGATGTTCAAAGTACGGAGCCGAGGTGGATCGGTAGCTCATGCGGACACAGCGGCAGAAGTGAGAATCTGTGCAGTGCGACGTGTTTCTGTTTTGTGTGTGTGTACGTAGGTAATGTGCGCCGACTGTCTGTCTGGGCGACCTGAGACAGGCCAGAACTCGTGGAACATATGGACCGGGGTTGGGTTGTTGGAGTGATTAAAGAGGCAGATTGAGTTTTCCCATAGATTTGACGGGAAAGGCAGGTCCCCGGATGACTGTAGCGGCCGAGGGAGAGAGAGAGAGCGTCGGAGGGAGGGTGGGAGGGAGGAATCTATGCTCAAATCGTAACGCCGTCTGATGAGAAGATGATGGGTGGATGGGAGGGAAATGGAACAAAAAAAGAGAGCAGCCCTTCAGGCGAACGCGCGACCGACGGACGCCACGCGCGCCGAGGGCAAGCCCCGGGGTATAAGCGGTAACAGCAAAGGGAGCGCGCGTCGGCAGGCGGGGCCGCGCGCCGACGGTAGAACCGGGAACGATGCGACGGTGCAGGGAGACCGGCGTCCGAGGAGAGCCCAGCGGGCGGCCCTGCTCCGAGACGACACAGCTGTCGGGCCAAGGACGTTGTCCCCTTCTTTTGTTTGCACAAGAGACTGAACAGAACACACTTGCTCGCGCGTCTCGCGTCATTCTGGCTGCGGTTTAGTGAGTGACAGCGAATGGAAAGGACGATGAACAAACATTGCCGTCACGGAGGCGGGCGCAGGAGTGGCAATCCCCCGGCCGTCCGCGCTTCATGTAGGCCGAGGCGGAGACGCTCTGGCCGCCGGCGAGCGGGTGACCGAGGGCGGTCGGGCCGGCGGAGCGGGTGACGGAGCCGTAGGGCCGCGAGACCGACACGGAGGCGAGACAGACATCATCGGCTGGTTCTGGCGCTTCTTCTTGGGGTCGACCTGGCGCAGCAGGGCCGGGATGGCCGCGGCGGCGCCCGCCTTCTTGTCCTTTCCGACGAGCACATGGCCAGCGCGTGGTGCAGCGCGTTGGCGAACTGCGCCGTGTGGCACTGCGTGTACAGGCACTGGTAGACGTCTGTGATCGTCGTTATCTGGTGGAGACTCGCAACGGACGAACAAACGCACGCTCCTGTACTCGAGTCCGTCGCACAGGCAGGCCGTGTCACCCCGGCAGTCCGGGCTGACGTAACTTGTGTTGTCCCAGCATTTCTGCACGCAGTCTATTCCCTGTTAGCTTGTCGTGACACCTCGGAAGACGACCAAAGACATACGAGGGCGGTTGCCGCCAGCTGCGACCAGGGTGGACAGCTGAACAGCTGGAGGGCCAGCAGAACAAGGAGGAGAGCATCTTGGCTTGCTGGGAGTGCGCTATACGGTGGCGGTGGAGGTGATGGTTTGAGATGGAAACGGGCGGGCGCGCTTCTTCCGGGAAGAGGCGAGGCGAGCGAGCAGAGGGAGGAGCGAACGGGTCGTCCTGCTGTTGTCGAGGGAGCTGCTGTCGAGGGAGCGCGCGCTGCTGCTGCGGCGAACCGGGAGGCGAACGATGTCGGGCGCCTAACGAGTGAGAAGCGCGCTCCTTGCCGTCGCTCTGTCTCGAGTCGCTAGCCTGCTGCGCGCGGTGACAGCAGTGCGGCACTTGATAAAAGTCGAAGTGATTGACCGTCGCTCGTTTGTCGCGGCGCGGTAGCGAGAGGAAGGGGGGGGTGGCCGGCGTCGCGGGCGGGTTGGGTGAGGAAGAGAAGAGAGGGAAGAGTGAAAGGGAAGGGGAGGAAAGAGAAGAGACGGGAAGTACAGAAAAGAGATTGCAGCACAAGCAGCAAAGCCAGACAGAAAGACGCCGGGCTGTCTGGACAAGAGGCACACTTGCACATACACACACCACAGAGGAAGAGAGAGAGAGAGAGAGGTGCGCGGAGGCGGCGGCGACGGCGGCGAGGGAAACGACACTTTTGCGAGGCTAAGGTCCTGGGAAGCGAACATGGACACGGAATTTGGAAAAAGCGCGCACCCGCCGGGCCCAGCACTACTGTAATCAGTCACCCTTTGCGTGTCCGCGCTGTTGCCAGCAGTGAGTAATAGGCTTGAACGGCCGCCGTAATCGGTTTTTCTTTCCCTCTAGATCGTCTCTTGCTGGTGCCAAGCAGCTTGTGCAGCCACGCTAGAGCGTACCGTGGTGCGTGTGCTCGTACGGAGCGACAACGCAGACGACTAGCACAGAGGCAAATGTGAAGACCGCGGCAGGAGAGAGACTGAGAGGGTGAGGGGGGGCCAAGAGCGCGACGGCGAGGCGTGCAAAGACCAGAGATACAGAGGGAAGACAGTGTGGTCCGGTAGACGAGAGCGGCCGGACATTGGATATAAAAAGCAGCACGCCCGGCCAGGTCCCGCGCACCCATCTGCACGAGCACCCGCACGGCGCACCTGCGCACACCGCTTGCGGCTCTAGCCTCGAACAGGCCTGTTCCTGGGGCGCGCAATGCCCAAACGGGGCCGCGGTTGCCAATGTGGGTGGAGTTGCGCTCACGAGAGAGAGGAGGGTCCGCTCTCGCTCGGGAACAGCGTCCAGGGACACACCCGTCTCTTAGGCGGAGGCGTCCGTCCGCCAGTCCTGCCTGTCAGTACAGCAAAGTAGTCGTGTTTGCCGCATCTGTATTGCACGGCAGCCTCGGCGTGGGTGTCACGCGTGTGTCGCTGTGCTCCAAAGACACCCTTGTGCGCGCGCGCGCGCGCCACTTTAGCACCACCCTCGCACCTGAGCACCTGGGCGCTGTCTGCCTCTGCCTGCGCCCCCCGCCGTTGCCCCGGCGCAACAACCTGTACCGTCTTGTCGAACGTTGCTCCAACACTCCAGCACTCGCCTCAGGCTCGCATACAGTACTGTACAGTACAGCACGTACAGTAGAGTACTGCACTGTAGCAGACGGCAAGGCAGGGCGCTGCGGCACGCCACCCGGGCGAGTGTTTAGGGCACCGATCGTATTCCCGCTTGTCACTACGCGCGTTTTTTCCTTGCCGCTCGTCGTTTCTTTGCAACAGCCGCTCGATCTTCTGCTCCTGCTCGCGAGGGAAACGAAGGGGAAAACCTTGTCGCTGAGGGATCGTCGCGCTCTGACGCAAACGGGCTTCTGTCGCAATGCCCCATCCCAGGAAGGCCAGCGGCGCAACTCGCGCTCGGACGGTGGCCGCACCGCTCGAGGCGGGACTCGAAAATAGCACTAGCACAGAGCGACGACGCGCGTTGGGACAGGGCCGGCGCGCCTTGGCCCCGAGCGACGCCGCGCCGTTCGGGCCTGGTGGCCTGTCTCGCCGTGCGTCTGTCTCGCCTGCGCGCCCACGCCCAACACTTTTTCCTGCCCCCGCCAACGCCGCCACCCAGACTGTGTCGCGCTCTCCCCATCGGGCCGGAGGTGGCTTGCGGCAACATGTCGCTCCTGCTGTGCAAGCCAGAAAAACGTTGCCGCGTGGCCCTCGGCCCGCAGGACTGAGAGAGAAAAAAAAAAGGCTCCCTCGCTTGGCCTTTTGCGCGACGACGTATGGCCCGCTTGTCCCTGCGTTTTTCTCGCCTGCGGACTGTAGTACTGTCCGTTTGGCTCAGGCGACGGTGGCGCTCCCGGCTGCCGTTCGCAACGTCGCATCGCTTGTGTCTCTATCTCTCTCTCCTCGCACGGCGGGTTTCGACTTGCTCTTTAGGATTCCCGTCACGGGTCTCTTTCGCCGCCGAGCCGTCGCTTGGCCGGATCCTTCCTTTCTGCTCAGGTCGCATGACGTACAATGCATTCAGGATGTACAGTACTACGCGATCAGTACAGCATCAGGGACAGGGCGGGCGTCTTCTGCTGGTAGCGGCGCTTGAAGTCCGGTAGCGCAGCGCTCGCTCAGAAGGCGGCTGCGTCTCCGGCAGGTCCAGAATCGACGCTTCTTGACGTTGATCCACGATGCGTCAACGACAACCCGCTCGAGCCTCGCCAGTGACAGCGCGCCTGCCGAGATTTGCTCCTTGTCAGCCGTGTGTGCTCTGGCGGGTGCGCGCGGCGGGTGGGGCCCCCGGCCCCGCGCGAGCCACGGTCGCCTCTGCCAAAGCAATACACGCCTGCTTGCCGTGGCGTATCTCCCCGCTGCGCGCGCGGCGCGCGCACGCCCGCCCGGCCCGGGAGTGACACGTACCGAACTTGATCACTCCGCGATGCCTGCGGCGTCCCGACTCCAAACGAGATTCTACAGGTAGCTTCCCTCAGCGTTTTCTCTTTGGTGGATTCTCCACGAGAGTTGGAAGGACTGAGCAGCCGCCGCCGGGGAAAACAAAGAGTCGGCAGACGGCATCGGCGGTGGGCCAAAGGGCGGCGCAGATATCGAATGCACGGTGTCAATGCTCCGCGCGACGGCAGCGGCGGCAGCAGGGACAGGAACAGAACCGGCGGAGACGCACCTTGCTGCTTGACAAAGGCGACGGCGTCCTTGAGCTTGATGTGCTTTGCAAACAGCTTCGCGACAGTGGCGTCGGCCGTCTGGAACACCCGCAGGCCCCTGGTTTCGAGAGCTCGTCAGCGCGGCCGAGATTTCGAGCGCGTCTTCCCGCCGTCGCACGGCGGCCGGCGGGGCGACCAGGCGACTCACCTGGTCAGGTCGGCGGCCGCGCATGCCGCCGCGGCCACGACCAGCGTGTTGCGGCTGCCGTTGGCCTTGGCGCCGCGACAGGGCCCTGCGCGTCGCGCCCGCAAACTCCTCGATGAAGCGCGGCAGGTGGTCCAATCGCGCGGCTGCGCCCACGCGCTGGTGTCGACAAAAGCCTCCGCGGCCAGCGTGCGCTCCTCAGCGTGATGGGTCGATCTCGGGTTGAAAGCGTGTCAGCTGCCGCTGCCATGTGCCGCCAGCTGCGCCGGGCTCATGCGCCCGATGCGCCGTCCAGCGAGTGCTCCTCGTCCAGGTCCTCGTCTTTGTCGTCTGCTGCCGTGTCATTTCTTTTTGCTTTGGCGTGCTTCGGCGTTTGGAAGGCTCCGGCAGCTCCAGGGGCCTTGCGCTTTGATGTTTTTTTGGGGCGTGACAGCGACGCCCCCCGTCATCGCTAAAGTCGAACTCGGAGCCTGCCATCGTGGGCTGTCCCGTTGATCTTGCGCTTGATGACAACAGGCGTGTTTATTCAAGATCACGATGCAATTTGCCGACGCACGGCAGTGTGCACCCTCTCTGACGGGCACTCTTTCCTTGGAAATCCTCCGTGATAGCGACCGTCGAACAGTGCCTGCGTTGTGCTCTCCCACAGACGAGAAAATTTTAAGCGCCCCGGCTCAGCGCATCTTTAGCCCGCCCGCCGCTTTCTGAAGCTCTGCAAGTACCTCTGTACGTGCTCGTCTCTGGAGGCACACGTAATGTACACGAAGCATCTGCGTTTGGTGTCCCATGCCTCGTCGGTAGAGTCGTGACAGATGGGTCTTGGCGACAACTACAAGAGAGGGCGGTGCCTGGGCCAGACACCGGCCCGGCTGCGCTCGACCATGCGACCGGCGCGATCGTGGGGCCTTTCGACTAGCCGTTTCATCCTTACTGTAGTGCACAGTACTGTAGAAACGACAGACGCAAGACTCGAGGATACAGTGGTAGAGGTGCACCGGCCGCGGGGGGCGCGTCGGCGACCAAGTTGCACAGCCGTGACAGCGACATCTGGGTGCTGCCACCGTCGAGCTAGTTTGGAGACCATGGCTGGGGGCCCGCGGGTTGGCTCAGTCGACGCACGCAAGCCGAGCCGCGTAAAGACAGCGCCCGTCGTCGAGGTCTGCGCTCTGGGCCTTTACAGCTGCCTGATCCTCACGCTTCCCCTCAGGAGCGGTCCGTCGCGCTGATGCCCCGTCCAGGTCCGCTCGGTCCAACGACCGTCGGGCCCGGGAGAGGGGGCTTGCGCAGGTAGCAGCAGCAAATCTCGCACGCCGCAGCAAGGAAATAACAACAGACGCACGCGCGGCCGCGAGCTGAGGACGGGCCATTCCCCGCGCGCGCCGCAACCCTGGCGCCGTCGATCGCGCGGCACGACCCCCGCACCGCGCTCGGCTTCCCTCCTCGCTCGCCTGTCGCTCCTGCTGGACCAGCCTGCCTGAGACGGCGGCGGGGCCGCCTCTCGGACAACAGCGCTGAGACGTCCAAGCGGCGCCTGTCTCGCCAACGGAGCAAACGGCGCGGCACGGATCATGCCGTCTGTCGCGGCGCACAATGCACATGCACTGGCTGTGCGGACAACAGTAGCAGACAACAAGAGGCGCTCTCAAATTATTACAGTAGCATACGTGTTCGTCGTTGACTCGCTCGCTCGATCGTCGTCGAAACAATCAGGACTGCTTCTTGGCAGTCGCGGTGTCGGCCTCGGGCACGTAGGGGTGCTTGATGGTCAGGCACCAGATGTCGAGGTAGTCGCAGATGGAGACAATCACGTTCCACGACGAAGCTGCCGTAGACGCCGACCGCGAGGCCCAGCAGGCGTACACAAACGCGAGCTCGTACCCGGCGTCGGCCGTCAGCAGGCTCGGCCAGCCGTAGCGCCCACTGTCTGCTTGTGCGCCGCCGCGGCCGCGCCGTCCGCCAAGCTGACAATGAGCGGCACCACCAGGCTGTGGTGCGCGGAAACGACCGCTTCAGCAGGTGCGCCACGAGATCCGCCCGACCGAGTACGCGCTCGCGAGGCCGACGAAGAAGGTAAAGGGGACCAGGTGCTCGTGCAGCACGCGCGGGTGCAGCGCCAGCCACGCCAGGATCACCGACCAGCCCGCCAGGAACGGCAGCAGGCCAAGGTACGCGCTGACCGGGTCCTCGCTGCGCGTCCGCCGCGCCTTGCCCACATTGCGCGATCTGTTTGCTTCCCGTCAGTCTCGCTCTCTCTCTCTCTCTCACTCACTCACGACTCGAGCGTGTTAAAGACGAGGACGATGCCGCCGTAGACCATCCACCACTCGTTCCACGCAAAGCGGTACATCCAGTCCGGGAGCGCCTCGAAGCGGGGCACGCCGAGCGCCTCGAAGGCGCTGCGCTGCCAAAGCTGCCGCCGCCGACGTAGCCGGTGATGGCGTAGACGGCGCACAGCGTCAGGAATGCCCTCGACCGCCCCTGACGACGCCGAGCGTGAGCGTGTGCGTGTGGTACTCCTCCCACGTCTGCACGTAAAAGGTAAAAGTGGTGGCGAACAGGACCGCGACCGTCTTCCAGCCCTGGCCCATGTTCATCGCGGCCGAGAAGAGCAGAACCTCGAGCGAGGTGTTGAGCGCGGGCGACGCCGTGGTCAAACAGCTCGCCGAGCGGGCCCGACTGCCGCGTGCGGCGGGCCTGCGTGCCGTCGACGGCGTCAAAGGTCTGGTAGAGGAACAGGCCGACCGCCCACGAGACGTACACCCACGGCGGGCAGTCCTCCGACAGCGTCGGGTTGTACACCAGCAGCGTCAGGAAGTTGACCACCACGAACATGAACCCCGTCAGCGTGATCAGGTTGGGCGCCATCGACATTGGGAACATGTGGATCACCACGTTGGTGTAGAACGGCTTGAGCACATATCGCGACACCAGCGAGTGGTCCACGCCCGAGTAACTTGTACTCTTTCAGCCGCGGGAGCTGCGACTGCCGTATGTAGCCCATCTTTCTGTGGTTTCTGCGGTTTGGCGACTGAGTGCTGCGAGGGTCGAGTGCTTTTCAAGGATCGACTGCCGTCCGAGGACTGAGTGCTGTCTCAGCGTCCAGTGCCGTCCAAGGCCTGAGCAGGGTCCCAGCGTCTGATGTCGTCCGAGGTGGGAGCCAGTCACAAGATCGGGCGCTGTTCGAGGGTTCAAAGGCCAGCGGGTCCCGATGGAGAGACGAAACGTACGAGGGCAGAGCTCGTGCGTGTCGCAAAATCTTGGACTCGAGCAGTGTTCGCATGGAGCCCCGCGACGTCATGGCGCGGGCCAATCTCCTCGAGAGCTCAGAGCTCAAGAGCACGTGGCGTTGTCCTATCAGAACTGACAAGAGCGACAAGTGTGCAGTATGGACTGTGCATTTGAGAGGCTCGACGAAGAGTCCCAGGGCTACGACTACAGCTAGGTGTACCATGTCGGCGTCGGATCTGTGGGACGTGTAATTGTCAGCTGGCGTCCGCGCGAAAGAGAAAAGATCAAGCGCACCTCGTCGAGAAGAGTGAAGCGGCCAAACCTCGCGGCGCTTGTAGGCGACCGGGTCGTGCAGCGAGTGCGTGCGGATGTTGCGCCAGAAGCGGTCAAAGGCGTACTTGTTGCTCGTCCGCGCGCGAGCCCAGCAGCTCGTAGATGCCGGCCGACACCCGCAGCGCCGTGTCCGTCGTCACCACCTTGACCGACGCGACAAACGCCGCCACCTCGCCGCGCCGCCGCGCCGTGATCGCCACGCGCCCGTGCCTCGACTGAGCTCCGTTGAGAACCATTCTCAGAAGGCACCCCCTCGTCGCGGTACGAGTTGGCGACCCCCCCGACGTCGGCGTAGATGGCCGCAATCTTGTCTCCAGCCTGGTCGGCCAGCGCCTCGGCCGCGAGCGCGTGCGCGTGAAAGTCGCCGTAGCGCTCGAGGATGTACCACTCGTCGACGGCCGACTCCTTGTCGTCGCCGCCGTACGGCCACGCGCGCGTCGAGTGCCGTGTGTACTCGACCGCCGCCTCGAGCGCGCCGAGCCCGATGCCGATGTAAAAGTTGGAAAAGACGAGCTGGATGGTCGGCAGCAGCAGCGTCGCAAACGGCGCCTCCAGGATGCTCGCGATCGGCGTCCGCGTCTGCGCGTCCCAGCCGAGCGCGTCCGTCCAGGGCACCTGCACGTTGTTGATCTGCACCCGCCCGGACTCGGTCAGCCGCATCCCGACGCGTCCCAGTCGTGCGCGAAGACGATCCCGGCCTGCCGCGTGCGCGTAAAGGTAAAGATGTGCTTGTCCGTGCCGTCGTACACGCCCTCGAGCACGAGCAGGTCCGACACGACGCCGCCCGTGTTGAAGCTCTTCGGTCCGTTGAAGACGATGAACCGCCCGCCGCGGAGCTGGTGATCTTCAGGTCCGCGTCGCGCGGGTTGACCGCGCCGCCGATCAGGAGGTTTTCCCTCAAGATTGCCTGCTGGATGCCGTCCGCCTGCTCCGCCGTGCCGACCACGTTGGCCGTGAGCTCCACAGCAGGTGGTAGCCCACTTTTGACCTCGTCTGTCAGCCCTTTGATCACGATCAACCCATGGAAAAAAAAACACACAGAGCATGCCGATGGAGCCGTCCGAGGCCCTTGGCAACCTCGCGGATGATCTTGTAGCCGGTCGCCCACGACTGGCCGCCGCCGCCGTACTTGCGCGGGCCCAGCACCTTGAGCAGCCCGCTGCCCTTGAGCAGCGCCACCTCGCCGGCGGGCGATTTGTTCTGCGGGTCGCGCACCGCCGCATCGCTGGCCAGGATCTTGTTGACCTCACGCGCCCGGCCAGCCATGCCTGCGTGTCCTTGGGCTCGCCCTGCGCCGCAAACTGCCGGATCTGGCTCTCGTACAGGCTCGGGCTGGTGAACTGTCGGTGAGCCGGATAAATGCTGAGTCGTCGTCATGTTGTCGTCTGATCCTTTCAAGAGCTGGCTGATCCGTCACCTCTCCGCGCGCTCAGGCGGGCGCATCCGACGGGCTCGCATATGTATATGCGCAAGGCATCCGCTGCTCCGGTCCAGCAGCGCTGACCGCGAGCCGGCAGCCCGCCGAGGACAAGACCCTAGCCGCGAGCACGTCATTGCTAGCTATTCTTCGCCTTTGCGGCGCGCAGGGACGCTCATTCGACGCGCGCGCGTGGGTTCCGTTACGCCGCCGGCGATCAGGATCCGTCAACGGTGGTGCTCCTGGCGCGCGAGGTGAAAAGCGACGTGAGCGACTCGCTCCCCCGCAATCCTCGCGATCACGTCTTCGCGACGGCGCCTTGCGTATGCTACGATTAGTCTGTAGTAGTGCAGCAGAGGGAAGAAGCACTGCCACGGATGCTCAGAGGAAGAAATGCCAGACTGGTCGTCGCGCGCCCACAGCTTGACGGTGGGCGGTCCTGGCCGCAGCTGGCAACGTAGCGGCCGTCCAGACTGACGTCGGCGCTGAGGACGGTGCTGGAGTGCCCGCTCAGCGTGCGGCAGGGCGCCCAGTCGCCGGCCGAGAAGATGCTCACGTTCTTGTCGAACCCAGAAGAAACAAAAAAGGTGCCGCACGTCTTGGGTAACCGCCTGGCCGTCTGCGTCTGTCGGGCACGCGTCCAGCACCGAGGGTCCGTCGCGCCCGCGGAACCAGCGGAATGTCTGTCACGCCGCGCTGGTGCGCCGGCACTTTGGCTACGTCGCGCACCATCCGCACGTCCCAGCAGATGGCCAGCCCGTCCGCCGCGCCCGTCAGCACGCGGTACCCGTCCGGTGCCAGTCCAGCCCGTAGATCTCCTTGGTGTGGGCCCTCGAGGATCATCGCCGTCCGGCCCGTGCGCAGATCCCAGATGCGTCCGATGCTGTCGAGCCCCGCGCTGGCCAGCAGCGACCCGTCTGAGTTGAACCCGACCGCGTACACCTCGCGCGAGTGCCCCTCCTCGATCAGGAGCTCCGTGGTGGTCTCCACGTCCCAGAGCCGCCACGTGGTGTCGTAGGATGCCGACGCCAGGTACCGGCCGGCCGGGTGGAACTCGACGCGGCACACGCGCGCCGAGTGGCCGCTCAGCGTTGCCAGAGGTTGATCGCCTGCCAGAGACCACAGCTGGATGTTGCCCTCGCCACCGCTCGACGCGAGATTCACAGCCTCGGCCGACACGCCGGACTCGTTTAGTGTCGCGCCAGGGTACCAGCTGATGCCGCCAACGCGCTCGTTGTGCCCGCCGCGCAAGAGCTCTTGACTTGCAGGTCCGGGACGCTCATCAGCTGGACGCTGCCGGCCCAGTTGCCCACGGCTACCGTTTGGCCATCCGGCGCGAAGCGTACCACGTTTGTCGGCCGCTCGCCGCCAATCTCAGACGCCGAGAGGTCGATCCGGTGCAGCTGGGCCTTGACCCGGTCGCGGTGCTCGACGTGCGTCTTGAGCTGGATGGCCGCCTCTTGCTTCTGAAAAGCCAGCCGCCGGCGGGCCCGGCGCAGCGACGTGCGCGCAATGTCCTGCCGCGCGTGGAGCAGCTCTGCGCTGCCCTGTGTGTAGAACTCTTCCGCCTCGGCGCGCGTGCCGGCTCTGGTGTGTCCTGCGTGATGAGCACGTCGCCGTCCGCGTCCACGCCCGCTTCGCGCGACTGCTCCAGGTTCGTAAGCAGCTCTCTCAGCCGGTCGCGGCGTTCGGGCGCGCCCTCGCCAAACAGCGTGACCGGCTCGCCCAGCTCGCGCAGCCGGCTGCGCACGCGTCCATCGTCCGTCGGCACCACCGTCTGCTTCGTCCGCCGCCGGTGTTCGAGCGCGGCCTGGATTGCCTCAGCCCGCTCCGGCGCAATATCCGTCGTGAACGTGCTGCCGAGCTCGTCAATCTCCATTTTTTTTCTGTCATGTCTTTGTGAAGCAAAAGAGGGTGACGCGTGCGTCCAGAGCGGGCAAAATAGTCCGCCGCGGAGAGAGGCTGCAGCAGCTGATGTCAATCTCCAAGAGCTCAACCTTTTTTTTTTTTTCCCTCTCCCGTATAGCATATATCGATTCATTACACTACGGCAGCTCGCGGGAATCAATGGCTTGACAGCGTCATCCTCGAGCTCGCAGAATTCTACCGGGCCACAGAAAAGAGAGCTCCCCGTCGACATGGCACTGGGCGATCACGCAGCAAGAACACTCAGACAGGCCAGCGCGCGGATACAGTCGACACAGCGGCGTCAGATGCAGCGCGCGTCGAACGCAGCCTTCACATTCCAGGTGGCGGCGGCATACTCGGGCAAAGGCCAAAAGATCGACCGATCAAGGAACCACTTCAGCTTCGACTCGGGCACGTCGCAGCGGCGGACAGGCCCGCGCGACGTCAGTGCCGAGCAGGCGGTCTCGTCGCGATACCGCAGCGGGCAAGATGCCTTTTCGTGGGCAGCGTCGGCGGCAGCGCGGCCGGTGCTGCATTCGCGGTCGCGGACGGCGTTGGCGGGTACGCGGAGCAGGGCATCGACCCGTCCGACTTTTCGCACGGGCTTTGCAACTACATGGCGCGGGCCGCGGCCGCGTTTCCCGCGGACTTTGAAGGAGCCAGCGCCGCGCTCGACCCGCAGGCGCTGATGCAGCATGCGTACGAGCAGGTCTGCCACGACGACAAGATCGCCGGCGGCGGCAGCACCGCTTGCGTCGGCGTCGCAGACCCCAGCGGGACCGGGGCGGGTGGCCAACCTGGGCGACTCGGGCTACATCCAGCTGCGGCTGAACGCGGTGCACGCGTACTCGACGCCGCAGACGCACGCCTTCAACACGCCCTTTCAGCTGTCGCGCATCCCGCCCAAGATCCTCGCGCAGCTGAAGCGCTTCGGCGGCAACGCGCCCCTGTCCGACCTGCCCGCGCGCGCCGACTGCACCGAGCTGCAGATGCGCCACGGCGACGTGCTCATCTTCGCCACCGACGGCGTCTGGGACAACCTGTCGTCGCAGGAGATCCTCGCCACCGCCGCCCGCGACCTCGTCGGCACCGGCGCCTGGACCACGACGCCCGACGGCAGCGTCTCCGTCGGCAAGATGCTGCCGCACCTCGCGCGCGATGGCATCCCTGCGGATGTCCTGTCTCACCTGACGCCCCCGTCGCCGTCCTCTCCTGCGCCGGACAGCAGCGGCGTGACGACGGTGCAGACGCTGCTGGCGCTGAACCTGGTCGAGCACGCCAAGAAGATGAGCCTGGACTCGCGGCGTGACGGCCCGTTTGCGCGGGCGGTCCAGCGCGCGTTCCCCAACGAGCGCTGGCACGGCGGCAAGCCCGACGACATTGCCGTCGTCGTTGCCATTGCCGTCGACGACAGCCCCAAGTCCCGGCTGTGATTTTTGTTGTTTGCAGGAGAGCAGACCGCCGCTGATAACTGCTCCCAAGTCTCGGCCGTCATTTTCCTTGTTTCTACGGAGAGCAGACCGCCGTCGACGGCAGGCCCCTAGTCGCGGCTTTGAGTCTTTCCAGATCTCCAAAAGGACAGCAGCTGGCCGTCGATGACAGCGCCACCTCGCGGCCGAGACTCTTTCCCATCTCTCCAAGAGCAGCAGACCTGCTCTCTTGATTTCCCTAACGGACAGCGGGCGGCGCGGCGCGGGTGTAACAGAAGGTAGCCTTGGGCCAGAAAGAGCACATGTTCGTCGTCGTCATCATCATTACGTATACCCGAAAGATAGGAAGAATAGCAGCACTGAAAGACCTCGCAGCTCGCGCTGGATCGTTGCGGTCGTGAACGGACGCCGCCGGAGCCGGAAAAAAATCCCAAGGACAAGCACCTGAAGACAGCGGAGAAGAAGCACAGACAGGATCAGGAGAAGGAAAAGGTGCCGTCAAAGAAAAGGGGCATGCCGTGTCGTCGCAGGATGGTCGCCGAGTGGGTACGACATCCACTGCGAAGGGACGGCAAAGTCTTGCACCGCGGTGTTGAGCATGGCCGCGGGTGGCGACGGGTGCCCGGCGCTGGTGGGCGACGGGTAGCCGGCGCTGTCGTCGGGCTCGTACAGGACCTCGTCCGCGCCGTCGTCGGCGGCCGTGGTCGCGCTCGAAAAGGACGGTCGGCGACGCGGCGCTCCTCGATGTACTTGCGCAGCTCCTGGATGGGCGGGTTGTCGCCGGCGGGCGCGCCGCCGCGGCCTTCGCTGATCCGGCCGGGCCCGGAGTTCTTCTTGGGGTGAAAGTGCCGGCGGCGCAGGTGGCAGGCGGCGTTGTCCTCGCGGTTGTACTGCTTCTGCGACTTGCACTGCTTGCAGCTCTGCAGGTTCAGCTGCCCGTCCGGGTCGATGCAGACGTAGACGGCGCGCTTGTCGGCGTGCGCGCGGTCCATGTGCCGCTTCAGCTCGTGGTCGCCGCGGAAGCCGTCCGGGTGCTCGCTGCACAGCGGGCAGGTCTTCTTCGGGTGCGTCGGGCGGTCGTACGGCGTCGAGGGATCGGGAGCTTGTTCCGGGCGGGCGGCGCGCGAGCCGCGGAGGTCGTGGCCGGCTGGCGCACTCGAGCGGCGGGTGCGGAAGCGGCCGGGCAGGTGTGGGCGTGGATGCCGGACGTCGGTCTACGGCATGCGTCGCAGACGTGAGCAGCAGATGAGGCAGCAACGGTGGCGAAACGGGGAGCATGAACAGCAAAGGACGCGGCAACGGCAGGAGAACAGGCAGCGGACGAGGACGAAGAAGAAGAGGAAGAGAAGCAAGGAAAGACAGGGGGGGTGTTGACAGCCGGGGCTGTCAACGTCGAGCCGGGCTCGGCGATGGAAGGGTGAAGAGCCAAGGAAAGAGAGGAAGGAAAGGAACAGGCGTGCACAGGCTCGAGGTTATCGGTAGTTCGCACTACCGGCAATGTCTCGATGCCTGTTGCACTGGTATTAAGGGAAGCAAGTCTTGAGCCGGGTCGGTACTGGTGTACCAGACGCCGCTGAAGTCTGCCATCTGTAGCGCGGCCGGCTTGAAGGCGCCGCCGTCGCAGCTCACGCGCGAGGTCATGTTGAGCGGATCCTCGTCGTCGTCATAGCCGGCCGGGGACTCGGCCTGGGTCTCACACTGTGACAAGGGCGACGACGCGCAAGAGGAAGAGAAGGTCGGTGCGGATGCACCGGGGGAAACGGCTGTTGCTTGTTCGGCCAGGTCCGCGGGCCACAGCGCCGGATACGCGCTGTAAGGGCCCTCCATCTCGGCCTCCCTGGGCGAGTGCTTGATCGGCATCGCTGTTGTGAAGGCGGGTGCAGACGCAGCCCGGTACCATGCCGTCTGTCCTTTCGTTAATCAATCACGTCTCTCTGGAGAGAGAACAATGCAGGCGGTGGCGGCGAGGGAAGATCAAATACCGAGTCGAAATGTTGGCCGAAGCCAAACTCGGGCACCGGCTGGCCTGCACGACCTCGACGAGATCCGGCCCGGCTGGCGTCCAAGCGGTCGAGGTTGGCCGCGGAGAGGTAAGTTTGCTCGGATTGCTGCATCGCCGGATCCATGGTTGGCTGATCTGAAGGGCGGCGGACTGTCATGATCCGGACGCTCCGTAAGCTTTGAGAGATTTCAAACTGTCGACAATTGATCCATACCTGATTGTTTGGCTGGCGGCGAGGTGCAGGAACAGGAAAACGGGTCGACGTCTCCTGACTGTTGTAGGATGAGGCGGGTGGAGACGAGGAGAGCGCGGACCGTAATAAGGCCAGCAGAGAAGTCCGTGAAGGAGTAGGATGAGGAGCGAGGGCGGCCGGGTCTATGAATGCCCTTGGGAGACTGCGCGCGCGCGTGTGTGTGTGTGCGACTGCCAACACAGGTCATGCGCACGCGGGGTCGTCGAAAGTTGGCCAGGGAGGGAAGAGGAAACGGAGGACAAGCCAGGCGAGTCTGCTTCGAGCGGCCGGCAGACGGGGACCAGGGCCGGAAAACACGCCGCCGCCGGGGCGGACGCGACCGCGATTGGCGTCGGTGACTGCGTGCGGGTGCTCGAGCGAGCGAGCGAGAGACCGAGCGAGCGGCCGACACCAACCATGATGGATGCTACCAAGCCGGCTCGACTTCCGCGAGCGAAAGGAGCGGCACGATCGACCGCGAATCGCTGCCCAACGGATCCTCTTGTGCCTCTTGACTCCCCTGTCTCGCGCAGTCACCGGCGCTCGACGCTACTACTAGTACACCTGGACCTCTCGCTCCCGTCTCTCTGGCTCCGTCCGACGTGCGTACGGAGACGCCTCGAGCCTTGCGCTCCTGTGGATGGCGTCGTCAACAGTGCCTGGCACGCTTCTTGCCGCTGTCGCCGGGGCATTGCTTCGATGCCGGGGATGCAGGAATGAATTCTTCAAGTAGCGGCGAGCGCAAAAGTCACGCGCCATGAGCCTGGAGTCGACGGGTAACTCCACGGCGGAATCGGATGGGGAACGCGACTGGAGACCAGACGGAAGACTCGACAGATCGAGGACGGAGGACTCGACAGATCGAGCACTTGTCGAGGCCTGAGCGAGGCCTGAGCGAGGCCTGAGCAAGGGCCGATGCGACAGCCAAGCTCGCGAAGCGGGAGGCGGAAAGGGAAAAGGGCGCTGCTGTCTCACCGAAAGCCCGCCTGCATGAGAAGCCGGCTTCCGCGGACGGCACAGTCGCTGCTTTCTGATGGCCGCGCGTGCAGCCCGCCGAGCCTTGGTCTAGCTCGGGACGGTCAGCCGGCCCACGATGGAACTCTAGTACCACCGGTAGCTCTGCGGACGGCGGCCCGGCTCACGTTGCCCTCGCGCGCAACGTGCACCTCGGCTGCTGCCGACGCTTTCCACAGTTCGGGCGCGGCCGTTGACCGGTGTACCGCGGATGGCACGAATAGGAAAGCCAATCACGCCGGACGACCACGGGCGTCAATGCCTGACGCTAGCAGCAGAGGTCTGCTGTCCAGCGAGCGAGTCGTGCTCTCGCCGTGCGCGACAAAGGCTGCTCTAGTCGCCAACTTGCCGGCCGCTGCTCACGGTGGGAGAGGCATTTTGCTCCCGAGACATGGTACCCCGCCAGAGAGAGACAGAGCAGACCTGGCGGCGCAGGGGAAGGCGAGCAGGCGACCAACAGCGTCTGCGGCCACGGCGAGGGCCAAACGCGGCCGTGGCAACACCAGAGGCAGCACCAGAGGCAGCTTCACAAAGGCAGTACCTTGTCGTAGGGTAGCAGGACAGCGAGCGCGCACACACCAAAAGCGGGCGGCGCTCGGCCAGCCGGGTCTCCCTCTCTTTGTCAGTCGCTGCAAACCCCGCCCAGCCCGCCGCCCGTGTTGGGATGCTGCCTCGTCTCTCTCTCTCCCCAGCGCCCAGCGCCGGATCTTGCGATCGGCTGTGGGCGCCAGCAGCACCACCGACCAGCCAGCGGGCAAGACAAGAAATAGCCCGACACGCGCACGCTGACACATGCGCCGTTGGCGTGTTGGGCACTGCCGTGACTGCGTCCCTGCAATGTCGCCATCGTGCCACGGCGATACTGCTACAGACCAGCGATTGCGCGGCTCGGCGTCGACGATTGCACAGATCGGTGGCGGCGGCGTCCTGCCGCCGCTGGACATGTCGAGTCCAGAAGACGCCAGCATGCGTCCAGACTGTCGGGAGCAGCGCTCCGCACCAGGCACCGCTCGCGAGGCCGCTCGTGAAGCCTCGCGTCGACGCGGACAGCCGTGTCGACTGACTCTCTGCCGGCCGCGTGCGCACTCGCCTGCAAGGATCACTCGCAGATCGACGATTCACGACCGCGCCGATCAAGCTCCGTGAGGCGACGCGAGACATGGGTGCTTTCTGCCTTTTGACATTGTGAGCGTCTATCAACTGTTCGGTACGTGTCGGTACGTCGGCCGCTCGGCGTCGCGCCCGGCGATACTGCCGTGGGTAGTCCGACGCCGTGCGGCATGGTTGGCATAGTACACAGACTCCCACGCGCCGGGCTTTGCGCGCAGTAGCTGTGCAGCGTCCCTGCAGCGCTGCAGACTTTGAGCCGTCTGCTTCAGTTGGCGGCCGGGACTGCCATCGTCTGGCCGCCGTCGGGAAAGAGCATCTGCTCGTTGTAAAAGGTGCTGCCGCGGCCGGCGAGAAACAAAATAGTAGCGGCCATGTCCTCGTCGCGGCCTTTGCGGTTCGACGGGTTGGATGAACCGCGCGCGAGCTCCGACTTTTGCTTGGTGTCCGACTTGCCCGCCGTCATCTCGCTGGGGAATAGACCCGGGCAGATGGCGTTGACGCGGACCTTGGTCTCCTTGAGCGTCGTCGCCAGCATGCGCGTGAGGTGGATCGCGGCGGCCTTTGACGCCGCGTAGCTGGGCTGCCCGCCGCTGGTGCCCTTCATTACGCCGCTGATGCTGGCGATGTTGACGATCGAGCTGCTGTACGCCGACGGCTCGCCCTCGTGCAGGCCCTTGTCGCAGCCCTTGGCCAGCTGCGGCAGAAAGGCCATCGCGACAAAGTACGGCGCCGTCACGTTTGTGCGGAACGTCTCATCCCACTGCTCCGGCTCAGACTTCAAAAAATGCGCCGACACCGCCGCCGCGTCCTTCATGTCGAGCGGCTGCTTCGGGTCAAAGCCCGTGTTGCGGTCGCGCGCGATGCCCGCGTTGTTGACCAGCAGCTGGATCCCGTCCGGCTCGCGTTGAGCAAGCTCGCCCGCCAGCCGCTCGACCTCGGCCTTTTGGCTGACGTCGCCCGGCAGCGCGACGATGCTGCCGCTGCCCTCGCTGTACTGCTCCGCCACCGCCTTGAGCGCCTCTCCTCGCGCCGCCCGGTGATGTACACCTTTGCGCCGTTGGCCGCGAGCGCCTGCGTGATCATCAGCCCGATGCCGGTCCCCGCCGCCCGTGACCACCGCCGTGACGTGCGACACGTCAAACAGCTTCGGCAGCCGCACGTGGTCGTTGGCTGAGTTCTTTGACGCCATCCTCGCGCTGCCGTGAACGGTTCTCCTGGGTTGTTCGGGATGGCGGATCCGCGGCGCAGCAGCAAACAGCAGTCTGGTCCTCGGTAACGCACGTACAAGGCTCCTGCTCGTCGCTGTGGTTATTGCAGCTCTCGGTGAACAGCGCATGTCGATGAGGTCTGGTCGAGGAAGCACCAAGACGGTCACAAGCCCTTGGCCCAGTCCAAGTCGTCGACGTCATGGCGACCCGCTGTACGAGTAGACTGCAGACCGTCACGCCGTCGTCAAGCCCCGAGGCCACCATCGTGATCTCTCCAGTCCGAGGAACCCGTTTCTGATCTGCCCTCGTCTGGCTGTCAAAGGCGTCCTGACGTTCTGGGATGCCGACAAGTATTCGTCAGTCGTGCACAGCCGGCAGATCCTCGGCGCCGCCTAGGAATAGCACGGGGGATCGACCGGCCGCTGAACTCGACTCCTCTTCACTCCGTCTTCCCTTCACTCGTTTCAGCATACAACAGAACAATGGTAGTACCACCTTTTGCACGTCGACGCCTGGCGCACGAGCCGCGGACAGTGACGACCGGCAACCAAACTTTCGCAGGTGCATGTGTCAGACAAGCCTCGAGGATGACTCTGCGACAGGGATCGCCGCTTGGCTCGTCGCGCCTGTCAGACGCAGAGCACGGCCGTCGTTTCGGCCCTCCCGCGCCGCCGCAACCCACGGCCCTGCCAGCCACGGTTCGCGTGGCTGTCTGCCTGCGCCAGAGCCGGAGCGACGCCGGCGTGGCCCGCTCCTCGGCGCGCGCTTAGTGGACGCCCTCCCCTTGCGCACGGCCTGGCGGCTCTCCTCCGCGCCCATGCTCGTGCGGGAGCCGTCAGACAACTCTGACGGCAGCCAGGCCAAGGCAACGCCTGACGCTTGACCGCGCTCTCTCTGTGAACCAAGACGCTCGAGTAAAACATGCCGCCGCGCCCGCCTCTCCCTCGCAGCATTGTACACTCCGCGTGGGCGGCGACGCTGCACATGGCCTTTGCTGCATCCTGTCCTCCCGCCGCCTGCCGTCTCTTCTCCGCCGGCGCTCGCCAGGAAGCCAGCAGCTAGCATGTACGATGCAGACCCGGACCGCGGCCCGGCGTACAACGCCGCATCATGGGTCTTCACCGGCATCTCGACCGCCGCCATCGCCTCGCGCATCATCTCCAAGACGATGCTGCTCGAGCAGGGCAAGCGGAACTTTTCCTGGAAGACGCCCTCATGATCGCCGCCGTGGTGAGTCTCCTCTTTGTCGGTCCAAGGCAAGGCTGACGGCGGACCAGGCCGTCAACATCGCTGCCACCATCGTCTTCTCCGTCAGCGTCGGCGCCGGCGCCGGCCGCCACTTTGACGACATCTCGCCCGACCGCCGCGGCTATCTGGTCTACCTGAGCCTGACCACCACCTCGCTCGGCATCTTTGCCGCCTCTATCCCAAAGATCGCCATCGCGATGCTGCTCGTCAAGATGTTCAAGTCGTCCTGGCCTTCGACCATTATGCTCTACGCCCTCGGCGTCATCGAGAACTGTAATTCGATGATCATCACTATCCTCTTCTTTGCCTCCTGCCACACCAAGAACGGCGGCTGGGCCCGCTTCGTCCGCCCCAGCTGTTCGTCTCCCGCGCAGTTTGAAGGCTTTTGCATCTACGCAGCCGGTGCGTCTTACTTCTTTCCTTTCGCACGAGAATTTCTTCTAACTGACAACGACCAGTGTGGGCCGGCATGAGCGATCTGATCTTCTGCCTCTACCCGGCGTCGTCATCTCGAAGCTCCAGCTCCCCCTCAAGAAGAAGATCGCCCTGATCATGACCATGGCGACTGGCATATTGTAAGCACTCTCCCCGGCATCTTCCACAGCATGCCTGACACTTCCGAAGCTCGTGCGCGGTGCAGATCCTCAAGGCGACAAAATTCCACGCCCTGGCCCCGACCAGCGACTTTAGCTGTGAGCTGCACTTCAACGTATTTCTACCACTGGAGAAGCTAAACGAGAACAGGGTCGTATACGTCGTTGATGTTCTGGACGCTGGTTGCGGCACAGGCCATCATCGTCGTGGCCTGCGTGCCCACCATTCTTCCATTTGGCCGCCTTGTACGCGCGTGGATCCGTCGCGTCGGCCACCCGATCTACAAGAAGTTCTACCCGGATCCCTACAGCCATCACCACAAGACCGGCTTGTCTGGATGGCTCGGGCGGTTCTTCAAACCCGGTCCGCAGCAACGCGTCCTCCTTCTTCGACAAGGACCACAGCGCGCTGTCGAGCATGGACAACTCGTGCTCGTGCATCTGCGACAGCCCGCCAGGCGCCTGCTGCGCGGACGCCGGCAGCGCGCTTGAGCGCGGCACCCTGCATGCACCCTCGTGCACCTGCCACACCGACAGCCACGAGCGCGGCCGCGACCTCGCGCGCCAGGTCGACTTTGGCTACGGCTTCGGCTACTCGGTCGCGCACGCGCAGGGCCGCCCGACGTTTGGCCACCGGCCCGACTGCCCGCGCCGCAGCGACAGCAAGGGCGTCTGCAGCACGCAGGGCAGCACCAGCCGCACGCCCGCGCCGCCGCCACAGCCACGCTCATGCCCACGAGCCTCTCTCTCCTGATTCCTCTGCGAAGAAGGAGAGCCAGATGGCCGAGGAGCGCACCTTTAACCGCATCTACGCCGAGTTCAAACAGCGCGGACCTCTTCGACAGCGGCATCGATTTGTCCGAGGACGCGGTGACGGTGACCTCGGCCGGCACGCAGACTGCGGCCGCGCTCGAGCCCACGCAGCCCAGCACAACCGCCGACCCGGACACGCACCTCGCGCCGACGCCGCCCGCGGACGCGCGCCCCTTTTCCACCGCAGAAGACCTCGCGCCGATCGTTGTCAGCAGGCAGGCGTCCCGCCGGCGCCGCGCGACCTGGGACCGCGAGACCGAGATCCAGCGCCGCACCAGCATCTGCGTGCAGACCGAGGAGGCGTGCCCGCCGAGCAGCCGCGCCCGCCACGGCGCGTCCATGCGCCGGCACCACAGCTACACGCACGGCCACGCGGGGCCCGGCCTCGACTGGACCCCCAGCCAGCGTGCCGCAGAGACCGAGTCTACTTCGCGGCTGCCGCGGCTGCCGCTGCCGCTGCCGCTGGAGCGCGCGCTGTGGCACGCCCACGCGACCCCGCTTCTCCGCCCGCTTCTCCTCGCACCACAGCAGCCGCGGCAGCAGCAAGCAGTCCAGCCGCCGGCCGAGCGCGCAGCTCCGGTCGCTCGACAGCGCCGACAGCGATGCAGAAGCGGACACGCATACTGACGCCGAGGCCGAAACGCACACCGATCTCGAGACGGACGCCGAGAACGACGTTGACGAGGTGGAGAGTCAAGAGGAAGAAGACCACGGCGAGGACGCGGCTCACGAAAAGCACGCGCCGCCGTGAGTGCTCACGACGCCTTTTGCACATTCTCGGTTTTGATCACGAGCGGTACGACGTTTGGTAATGCCCTGTAAGAATTCACGCCATGTCACGCACCTCCTGCGAGCCTCTGCTGTGCCTGCCCAACACCGCCTTTGAAGCCGTAGAGATGCTGTGTAAATGCTATGGAGACGCCAGAGAACAGCCAGAGAGATGCGGCAAGATACGGACCACTTGCCTCGGAAGGGAAAAGGGGGGACTACCGCGTGAAGAGGCGCTTTCGAAGCTTCTTGCGCGGAGGGATGACAGGCCCGGCCTGCGGATTGACGGCGTGGAAGCGCTGCGGCGGTGGCGGCTCGGTCGACGCCGGCGCTGGATCAGTGACGCCGGGAGAAGTCGCCGACCCGGTCGGTACGCCCTCGTGCGGTGGTTGAGCAGACGGGTACGCGACCAGCTCAGGCTCGTACACAAATGTGTACGGGTCGTAGCTGGAATGCCGGTCAACGGCGGAGACGGTGCGCGGCGCAAACACGTTGCTCGCCTGTAGGCGTGCGCGGTGCGAAACGCCCTGCGGCGAGACGTAGCCGGCCGCCAGCGCGACGTCTGAGCGTGAGCGGATGCGCGGCAGCGTCGGCTGCGCGGCCAGCAGGTGCGGCTCGCTGAGGGATGCGAGGACCGGTGCCGGCGTCGGCACAGTAGTAGTAGGCTTGTGAGCACTGCGTTTCGTCAGACGGCGGCCGACTGGTGCCGGTGCCGATGTGGACGAGCCGCCGCGGGTGAAGAAGCCGAAGAAGGACCGCCGGCGCGGGTCCGAAGGGGTCACGGCAGGCCCAGCGCTCGGGCGGCGGCTGGTGGGCCCGCTGTCGGTGTCTAGGTCGCTGTCTACCACGCGCTGCTGGCGTCTGAAGGGGAGCATGGATCGTCTGGGGCGTGAGTCCCGCGGGCGTGCGGCCGGAGGTCCAACACCGGCGAGTTGGTACTCGACGTCGAGCGTACGTCCGCCGGTCGTGGGCGTCTGGGTGCCGCGGTCGTGGCTTGCCGTTCGGACAGCGTTGATCGGGTGCGCGCCTAGCGGATGAGGGACGTCAGAGAAGTGCAGCAGCGTCGAGGCTCGGTTCGCGAGCGTGAGAGGCGTTCGCTCCCGCTGGCTGCGCTCTTCTGCGGACTGACTATGGACAAGAGGCGAGCCAGCCAGGCTGCTGTCCGAATAATTGCGCGACTGCCGACGAGGGCTCTTCGGCGGCGGCTCGGGAAAGTTGGGCGCATCCAGCTCCACCGCATAGTCGTCGAGAGCCGGCGGGAGCCGCCGCGAGAAGTTGCGAGTATCTGTTGGTGCGACTCGCTCGGGTCCAGCTGGTCTCCCCTTGCCGCCGGCAGAAGGTGCGTTTGTTGACGGCAATCCCAGGCTGGATGCCTGCAGAACGCTGGTGGTGGCGTCGCGTGGGCTCGCGGTGTCGCGGTCAGCCAAAGCAGGCATCGCTGGGGCTCCTGCTGTAGATTTCATCACTTCCTTCCAGTCCGGCGCTCGGTCGTGTGTCACGGAGTGAGCTGGCGCCGCTTCTGGCCGCGCACTGGACACTGACGCGTTGCGAGCTTCTTGAGTCGGGTAAGCTGGCGTTCCTTCGGGCCGCGCGCTGGAGATTGATGCGTTGCGAGCTTCTTGAATCGACCTGGCGTCGTCAAACACCTCATTGGAGTCCAAGTCGGAGGCGCGCTCATCCAGAGACTGATGCGCGTACGCCGGCGCCGGCGGTGCCATGTCCGTAGTGGTTGTCTCCATCGGTGCGGACGGAGAGATCTGATGCGCTGGTGCCGACACGACTGGAGGAGACTTTTCAACGGAACGCGGCTCTTCTGGAAGCTTGACAGGCTTGTCAGTGGGCTTGCTGGCAGTCTGACTCGCGGGTGAAGCCGAGCCAAACATGTTCAGGAGTGAAGACCACGACTCCGGCCGTGAAAAAGGCAGCCCGAGGCCGATGAGCGATTTGCGCTTCCTCTCCCTTGGCTGCACAACAAAGTCCTCTTTGCTGCCGGCCACATCAGCCGCCTCGGCCTGGGCGAGGGGAGAAGTAGGAGCCGGGCCTGGACTCGGCGTCGACCGGACGCGACGAAGCTGCTCTTCCGACTCGATGGGTGGACGGGCCGCTCGAACTCCAGCTTGGGCGTGACGACAACCTGCGTGATCTCTTCGTCGTCAGAGTCGGGAAGCTGCAGCGCGTCTGCGAAGGCGCTGTCGGTGTTTGGCGTCAACGTTGCCTGCAGCAGCGGGAGTGCGTTCGCTGGGCTAGATACTTCTTCTCGCCCTGCGGCTGCTGAACTTTCAAGAAGGTCTGATGGCATTCCGCTTCCCTGGACATCGTAGTGAACAGCATCTGGCGTTGGAAGCTTTACGACCCCAAAGTCGGCCTGCATGGGTTCTGAACGCTGCTGCTCGGGAACCGTCGATCGGACATCGACAGCATCAGGAGGCTGCTTGGCGGGGCCATCAGCGACAGCGTGATCCTGACTGTCTGTAGCTGGCTCATCAACATGGACGACAGGTACTGCAGGTGGTGGTTGCGGCGGCGCAGCAGTTGATGCCGGCTGGTCCTTTGCATCGCGTGACCAGCGCTGCAGCAGCGGAAATGACCGACGACGAGGTCTCTGCGGGGTCGGCGGCGGGACAGGTGCTGCCGCCGGACCAGTGCGCGGGTCTCGCAAAGGAGCAGACGGAGAGGCAGCCGCCAGAACCTAGACATGGCGCAGAGCCGTGTTAACAGATGCCCATCGGAGAATAACAAGACGTCTCCATTCCATCAGATTACAGCACAAGAATGTTATCAGCCTGAGTGACGGCGAACGGCAGGAAAGGGGGGCCTGCAGAAAGAAAGCTTTGGGAATCGAAATGGAAGAAAGAAGCAAAAGCAACGCTACGAGGGTATCTGGAAAGGGAGGAAGAGGAGCGCGCACGCTCGCGGACGAAAAGGCCGGCAAAGGGCAAAGGAGAAGAGGCGTTACTCCACCTTTGCGTCTGTTGATCCGCGCAGCCGGCTCTTGCCCTTGGCGAACAGGCCCTTTGTGGCGGAGGCGAGAAAGTCCTTGCTCTTGAGCTGGCCGCTCGAGTTGCGGCTCTTGTCCTTGTCCTGCGCCGCAGACGGCGACGAGGACGACTGGGCGAGCTTGGCGATGGGCGCCATGCGGCTGCGGACCGAGTCGGCCAGGCTGGTGTTGATCGTCACCTGCGGCATCGGGCCCGACGAGACCGTGTGCTCCGGGTGCTCCTTGGTGATGAAGGCCAGCCAGTCGTTGAGGCCGTAGTCGACATGCGCAAACGTGTCCTGGTTCCGACGATAGGCCTGAATGCGGTCGCTGGTGCCTTTGATGCCCATGATGTCGCGGAAGCCCTGGACGTTGGAGTCGCGGCGCGGCTTGGCTTCTTGGGAGCCGGTCGGTGAGACGGGGTGTGCACCCAGCGGCGCCAGACTAGGCTGGCGCTCTTTTGGAGGCGCCGCGGTAGGCTTTTCATCCTCGTTGTGATCGAGGCTGGACACGGCCGAGACCTTGCGCTCCGTGGCATGGTCGATCGTGGAGACTGCAGACACCTTGCGACTCTGCGGCTCCACGGTGACAGGAGACCCTGTGTCGACGTCGATGACTTTAACAGAGGCGTCGGACAGCCTGACCGCCTTGGCGGGCTCGTCGGCCGGGTTCGTGAGCTGCAGGTCTGTAGGGAGATGCTCCCAACTGAAGTCGAGGACGGTGGAAGGAGCGGGACCCGAGGGACGGGCGGCCGTCTTGCTTTCGTCGCGCAGCGCGATGTGAGGCTCTTCGACCCGGGCCGTTGGCTGCGATGCATTCGGTTCAAGCACCGCCGCCTTGGGTGTAGCAGGGCAGCGGGCTCGATGGAGCTGTAGAGAACACGGCTGCTGGCGAAGCTGCTGCGGTCGCCGACCTCGTCATTGCCATCATCATTCCAGTAGCTGTCGTACTCTTTCGGCAGGACCCGGTCTTCGTCGGCGACGGGCGGGCTGGGAAGGGCGGTCTTGGTTTGCGTCGGCGGCACAGTCTTTTGCGCAACGCTCTTGCTCTCGTGAGCGGGGCCCAGGGATTTGACAATCTCGTCGTGGAGACGGTCATTCTCGTCATCTTGGTCGCTGTCATTGGCGGCCGTGCGAGCGGTGCCGGTTGCCGACAAGCGTGGCGCCAGCGCTTTTGCCATTTCAGCGGCAGAGACGGCACCGACAGCTGCAGACGCCTCGCTCGACTGCGCATCGCTAGGAAAGTAGCCCTTGGCTGCCGTGGGTTGCTCTGGCTGGGGCGTGGGCGTGACCGCAAATGAGGAATCCGAAGAGCTCATCGTCGAAGAGGACACGGGACGGCGAGCGGTCGGCCGTAGGGTGCGCTGCGGCTCCCTCGCTTGGAAGTCCCGGCCACCCGCGGCTGACGTACTCTCAGATTCGTCGTTGGACCCCAGGCCAACAGACTGCTTCAGCGAGTTGCCGAGGGCGGCACCGGCAGCGGCGAGTTGCGCAAGCGGGTTGCTCTTTTCAGATTCGGCCTCGGCTTTGCTCTCAGCTTCGAAATCACGACCGGCGAGCTGGTTTTTGGCGGTGCTGGGCGACAGATCGACCGCAGGGGACGCGGGCTGCTGCATCTGCACAGCGATGGGATCGCCAGCGGTCGACAAGCGATTGCCGGTTTGAAGACAAGCCGGGCGTGGGTGCAGCGGAGGAAGCGGCAAAGCTCTGCCACTCGCCGGGCATGCCGGGGCGGGCGGCCGGCTTGAGCAGCGGCGAGTCCAGCTTCTTTGGCGAGGGCGCACGCTCGCTGCTGGCCCAGGAGGAGATGCTCTCGCGCGAGTTTCGGCGCGAGTGCAGCTGGTTGAACTGAGATGCGAGGTCGTGCACCCGGCCCTTGGACGGTGAGTTGGACCTCGATCTCGTGTGCGGTTCGGCCGGCGGAAACGCGGTGGGAGAATGAGTGTCAAGAAAATGGTCCTGGGCGTCTTGCGTTGCAGACTTGATGGCGGCGGGTGAGGTCGTCTCTGGAGACAGCCGGGCCTGCTCGGCGAGGTCCGCCTCACGCACCTCGAACGAGGCGGGATCAGCAGAGGGTATGACCTCTGCCTTTGTAGAGACCTGATGCGACAGACCGTTGCCGGTCTCAAGGTGCTGATGCTTGGCGGCACTGCTCAGTGGGACGGCGGTCTGCAGGCTGAGGTGCGTCTTTGCGTCGTCGCTGGCCTTGATGGTGTCGGCCGACAGTGGCCTGTCTGTTTTGAGGCCCAGACCAGAAGGCGGCTGAGGAGACGCCAAAGCGGCAGAGATGTTGCCCTGGGTCTCGTGCGCGCGGCGCAGGGCAGCCTCAGCATCAGGCACGCCACTCATGATGGGACTGATGCCGCCGGTATTGTCGGAGCCCTCGCGCGAGATGTACGAGGAGCCCGAGCGCTGGCTGTCTTGATGCGAGACGGATGACGTTTCCGAAGCCTCTGACGGCCTGATGCCGCGGTCAAAGGCGTGGTCGACGGCAGATCGCAGGCCTTCACCCGGCCGGGTCTGCGGCTGTGAGGGCTGCCACATCGCCTGCCTCGCTTTCCTCGGGCAGAGTGGCGGGGACGTTGGCTTCTTTGCTGGGACCATCAAAGCCAGTGCCAGACCAAAAGTCGGAGCCAAAGCCGGAACCAAAGCCGGAGAAGCGGCTGACCTGCGGTAGGCTAAAGGACAGGCTGTTGCTCGCCGACGTGCTGGCGGGGGGCGCGGTGGCGGTTGAAGGCGCAGCCAGCAGAGGAGCTACAGTGTCCAGACTCGGTCTAACGGAGTCGGTCGACTGCCGCTCCCTTTCCTTTTCGGCCTCCAGCCGGCGGTAGATGTCTGACGGGCGAATGAAGCGGGGCGCTTGAGAATCAGAGGTCGAGGGCTCTGCAGGCGCCGCTGGCGCTGCAATGGTCGGCGGGATTGCGGTCGGCAGGCTCTGCTTTCGAGGCGGGGGCTGGACGGGCTCTCCAAATGAGGGTGCAGAGGCGGAAGACGCAGGTAATTTGGCGTGCAGCGCCGTCCGCGTGTGCAGCGGCGGCGGCACAGCAGACGGTGAAAAGTCGCGTCTGGACTGAAAGTCGGGGCTCGGAGCGGCCGCGATGGAAGCTGCCACATGCTCCGGATCGGGCGAGAGGGAGGCTTGCATGACCGGCTTGGGAGCTGCAACAGCCGGATTGTAGGGCACGTACGGCTGCTTCTGCGGGGCCGACAGGGCAGACGCGGCGGCAGCGGCGGCAGCTACAGCAGCCCGCGGCTCAGCGCGCGCAGATGCTCTCGGGTCGATAAACGCTGCGGAGCGGCGCTTCGCCTCGAGATCTGGTGCCGCGGTGAAGCTCGTCTCTTCGTCTCCGTACTCGAAAGATGCGGCGCGCTCTAGGCGCGGCTGCGGAGGGTATTGCGCGGACTCTCTCGCGGAGGTGCTGACGGGCGACGAGAGCGCCGGTTCGTGTCCGCCAGCGGAGACGGAGGCTTGGCCCTTCTGCCGCAAGCCAGTGGCCTTTGGCATGGGCGGAGCGTGCGTTTCTTCATATTCGTCTTCGCCTCCCCAGTCTTTGCTCTCGTCAGCGGTCTTCCACGTGCTGGGGGCCTTTCGAAACACATACCATCACCTGAGTATGAGACGGTGTTGGCGGTCTGCCACTTCTGCGACTTGATGCGGTTGACGTCTGTGCGGAAGGATGGCTGCTGCTGCTGCGGCGGCCCAGGCATTGTGGCGAGGCGGCAAAAGGCAAAGAGTGTCTCCTAGATGGCCTGCGTATTCATCGTCGTACGGCGTCGTGCGGCGTCGTGTGTTGTTGTTGTGCGCTGTGAAGAAATGTGCGGCGGGACCGCAAGAATGAGAGAGGCCTTGGAGGGCAGAAACGAGCGGACGGCTGGCGTGATGGCGGGCCGTTTGACGGACAGTAATAGAAACGCCGTTTACGAATGATGTCGACGGAGTTGCAGGCGTGTGCACGCAGCAGTCGGGGAGGGGACGTTGGCAACGCGTCGTTGGTGGCTGTGCAGGGCGGCGACACGGCGATCAAAGTTGGCAGATCTGTCTCATCTTATGCCGCACAGCCGGCCTACGTCGTGCTCAGGTCTTGGGGGAGAGATCTGTGCTTTAGCTCCACTGTAGACAATGCCCGATGGTATCTAGCCGACGTTCCGGTGCCAAAGATGTCTGCAGCGGCGAGTATCCGCGACGTGCAGCAGGTGTCGTATTCCTCTTCGCGGGTGAAACGTGGCTGGAGCCCAGCGATGATGAAATTGAGGGTCGCCGTAGCGCCTGCTGAGCGTGGTGCGCGGCGGGACCGCGAAGCCGTGGCAGTTAGGGGCTAAGGAGACGTGCAGGGGGCGCGCATAGGGGCACTCACAGGGGCATGCAGTGCGGTACGGTACAGAGCAGGACAGAGCCAAACAGGGCCACGTTTGGCGATCGTCCCTTGCGCGCGCGCGCGCGCGCGCGGCCTGGCGGTCCAGACACGGCAGACGGGCGTTTCCCTTTTCCCTCCTGCATCCTTGCACGCCTGAAGCCTCCAAACGCCCGACGAATGCAGCCCGAGGAGATGAAGCATTCCTGACAGGAGGCCTCCTCGAATTCAAACGACGGACGCACACACCCTTCGACCAGCGCGGAGAAGAAAGAATGACTTCGTCGGTGCAGGACCGCACGGCCGAGTTTCGGTCGTGCCTGCAGGCGGCGCAGAAGCGGCAGAACCAGGCCAAGACGTCGGCGCAGCGGCAGTCGCTGCTGTCGGCGTCGCAAAAGGCGGATGCCAACGGGCAGCCGAGCGAGCGGCGGCAGCGCTCCGAGTTTGCGCGGCAGGCGGCCGGCATCGGGCGCGGCATCGCGGCCACGGTGGCCAAGCTGGAGCGGCTGGCGCAGCTGGCCAAGCGCAAGACGCTGTTCGACGACCGGCCGGTGGAGATTGCCGAGTTGACCTATGTCATCAAGCAAGACCTGAGCGCGATCAACGCGCAGATCGGACAGCTGCAGACGCTCAGCCGCGCCGGCGTCGCGCGCGTCGGAAAAGCCGCCGAGCAGGAGGGCGAGCACAACAAGAACGTCGTCGTGCTGCTGCAGGGCCGCCTGGCCGACGTCAGCGTAAACTTCAAGGAGGTGCTCGAGGTCCGCACCAAGAATATCCAGGCCAGCCGCAGCCGCACCGAGAACTTTGTCTCGAGCGTCAGCGCCCAGCAGCGCGCCGCCGCGAACCTGGCCGCGGACCGCAGCGACAGCCCGCTCTACAGCACGCCCAAGCGCGGCACCTCGCCCAAGCCGGCGTTCGCTCAGTCCGCGTCCGGCGCGCAGGACGTGCTCTCGCTCGACATGGCGCCCTCGGGCAGCGCGCTCCTCCCGCGCGGCGGCGCCGCCTCGGACCAGCAGCTGCTGCTCATGGAGGAGGCCCAGACGTCCAACAGCTACATCTCGCAGCGCGGTGAGGCCATCGAGGCCATCGAGCGCACCATCGGCGAGCTCGGCGGCATCTTCGGTCAGCTGGCCACCATGGTCCAGGAGCAGCACGACATGATCCAGCGCATCGACGCAAACACCGAGGACGTCGTCGACAACGTCCAGGGCGCCCAGCGCGAGCTGCTCAAGTACTGGGGCCGCGTCCAGGGCAATCGCTGGCTCGTCGCCAAGATGTTTGGCGTCCTCATGATCTGTGCGTCTTTTCTTTCCTCGTGAGCGATCTAACACTGACGGCTGCAGTCTTTTTGCTGTGGGTGCTGGTCGCGGCGTAATCCCCTCGCCGCCTCCTTTCTAGACAGTCGTCTTTCCATGCGCGGCGTTTGAGAAGGGACCGAGGGCTCACACCGGCGGCATTCGGCGGCGCATGCCCCCCTGCACACGCTCGACGCGGGCTTTCTTTTTGTCTTTACCCACGCGCTCTCACGCGGCTGCACCTACCCTAGCCAAGACCATTCATCATCGACTGTCTGTCCGTCTGTCTGTCCGTCTGTCTGTCCGTCTGTCTGTCCGTCTGTGCACTGCCGTCTGTCGACGTGAGGAGAGCGCTCAGTGGTGGCGTCGCCTCCGGCGGCCAGCTTCCAGCTGGACCGGCTGTCTGACCGTCTTGTGATCTGCCGAGCATGTCGTCGAGCTGCCACGCAGAACGAGACCCGCGGCTTGGATCTCATGTCAAGTAGTTGGACTGCCGGGAGGTCGCCAGGTGGCAAAGTCACAGGAAGGGCTGCCTGGTGCGCCGCCGCCCTCGGAACACAGTGTCCGTGGCTTGCAGAGGCGGCAGGTGACAGCACAGCATGAGAGGCACGTCCAGAAAGCACAGAGAGCGAAAGGGACAGCCTGCGTGACAAAGGGGACCAAACGACACCCGCTTTTGTTGCCTGCCTGCTTGCGCGCACGCACACCGCGCGGATGACGAGAAGACAGAAAGATGGTACAAGGGTGCTTTGGCGGTGCGCTGCTCTCTGCGAGAGGCCATCTCGCCCGTGTCTAAGCAGCTGATGTTGCGTCGCGGCAGCCACCGGCGTCGGGCAGCTGACGATAAATGACTCTCCTCTCTCTCTTCGTGACCATTACCGGCTGTCGCCCCTCCTTCAGCAGCTCCTGCACACAGCGGTGCTCTACGAAGACTGCGGCAGTTGACCGGCGCTGGCCAGGGTGAGGTACGCCTCGAGGTCGAACTTGGGGTCTTGCGGGTCCGTGATGACTTGATCCTCTCGTCAGCCGTCGCCTGGTGTCCTGATCGACAAAGAACTCACTGTCGCCGCCGGCCGTCTTCTTGTCTGCCGGGAGCGTCTTGCGCACGTACTCGGCCTTGGCCTTCTGGATCAACTCGCTCTTGTGCTCGTACTCGTGCTTGACCGCCGCCCGCCGGTCCGCGCTGCGGATGCTGGCCTGGTGCGTCACGCCGTAGAAGACGCCGAATGCGAGCGCAGAGTAGCGCAGCACCTATTGCCGATCGTCAGCATTTCGTCCTGCATCACTCCTGTCGGGCGTTCAGGGAGAGAAGATGTCGCGTCGAGAGGGAGAAGATTGCAGCACGGGCGCTTTGCAGCTTCGCCGAGGTCGCCCAGCATCTCCACTACTCGGTAGGCTCGCCTCAAGCTGCTGCCGTCTCTCTCGTGCCTCTGCCCTGGCGTCGAAACAAAGTAGCCGCACCGAGGCTTCCATCTCTTGCACCGATGTGCCGATACGCCTGACGGCCGCGAGCACCGCGGCCAAGGAGAATGACAGAGCTCGTCCAATTTCCTCTCGAAACGCCAGCCGGATTGTGCAAAGGGTCGAGCTTACATTGAGGCCGACGTTTGTCGTAGACATGTTTGCGGTTGTTTTGCTGTGCGATCCGGCGTCGGGCGCGGAAAGCTTGCTCTCGGTACAGGCACACTCGACAACAGACAGCTGGGGAGCTGCGAGCGAGCGCGACGGTCACGGGCCGGCCGTAGAAAGGAGCAGTCGCTGCCGGACGGGACGGGAAAGGTCTGAGGCTGACTCTGGCGAGATAAGTGTGCACACGGGCGCGCGCGCGTGGGCCGACAGCGTCAGGGAGCGCAGACCGAAGCTGGGCTCTCGCCGGATGGACTCGAGCAACAAGAAGCCGGGTGAAGCTCAGAAGAAACAGCGACGATATCGAAATTTGATGCGGCGATGGTCTGCTCGGAGCAGAGAGAAGCTTGCTGCCGTTGCTTGCCGGCGTCCTGCTCCTGGCGCGCCTGGCGCTCATTGCTGGCTGCTCTCACCAGGAAAGCCCCGGGCCGACGCGCGCTCGAGCCGTGATTGGCTGATCGCCCTTCCGGCTCACCCACGTGATTTTCTCTTCTCGCTGACCACCGCAGACGGCTTACTGTACGTTTCTCTTTGGTCTGCTCGTGCTCGTACGGACCTCTGTGGCATCACTGGGACCGCGCGGTACGCAGTGGTCGAGCGTCGGCCGCTGTGTGGGCGCTCTGAGCCGGCGACCTAGATCTGTCTGCACCCGGTGGAGCCACTGGACGGCGCATCGCCCGGCCTGTCTGTACAGCAAAGGAGCCGGCACAGAGCGCTTGCAGCCGCAGCCGCCGCCGTGCTCGCTGCCAGAGCGGGGCGCAGCACTGGAGCGCACGCGATGACAATCGACAGGCCTGACTCCACGAGCAGGCAGACGTAGTCGCTGGTCGAATGAAAGGTAAAGTCGGCTCCTGGTCGGAAGTGGCCTTGCAGGATGAAGACGATGCGCATGAAAGCGACGCCAATGTCCAGCAAGCCCAGCCCGAAGATGAGCGTGAGTTCTCGCTTGACATGTGGCGTTGTGTGCAAGTTCCAGATGACCGGCATCGGGAGCGAGATGACGACCAGCTTGCCGACGATGTTCAGCACAGCCATCGCTGTGCGCGCTGCCGGCTGCGCGGTGCAGTAGTGGCTGCTCTCTCTCAGCTCCTAGTTGTGGAAGAACGGCCGGCAGGCCAAGGTGTTGACGAGCATGACGGCGATCCACCAGCCCGAGCAGTACGCCAGCGCCGCCCACGCTTTGACCTTTGTCAGTCCTTGCGCAGCTCCTCGGCAGCGACGCGAAACGTACCGGCCTGGCGAAACGACCGGAGCGGAAAGAGGCGCATCATGAACAGCACAAGAGATATCTTGGCCAGGCTCTCCGATGTCCCAAACGCGTACCTCTCCACGACGTTGACCTGTTTCCTCTTGAGTTCCATGTCCCTGCCGCTGACAGTTGGGAGCTACCTTGAGGAATACGACAACATGCTCCGCGCTCAGCGTGCTGACGTGCCTGCCAACGCCACCAAAGAAGACGCCTTGTCACTGTCAGTGGGCCTACAACGGTGCAGCTCTCGCGCCGGACAGCAACTCACACGTGGCCATGGCGACCGCCTGCGTCAGGAAGCTCGTCAGGGCAGCAAAGATGCAATAGTCGTCTGCTCCAAACGGCAGGCCGCAGATGCGCCGGCAGACTACCCGCCCAACGACCGCCGAAATCGCCAGCGTCGGCAAGATGATTGCGGTCGCCAACGCTCCTCGACTTCTCGCCGTGTCCACCGGCAGCGCAGGCGGGAGACCAAGCATTTTGCTGGTCGAGGGATCAAGCACCGCGGTGAGCTGCAGACCGTGCCACGTTCACGGCGGCAGCCAGAGAGCCGATCAAGCATCTGCCATGGCAACGGAAATGCGCACTCAACACCACACAACCTGCAAGCAAGACAGAGAGACACATGTTCAACTGCATACTCCAAGATCGTCGCCGTCGTCATGGCAAAAAATGAAAAGAAAAGGAGCAGAAAAAGAAGCTAGCCAGACTTAAAGTGCTCGACGTTCTCGGGCCCGCCGCCGTTGCTGCTGCTGTCGTCCGAGGGGCCGCCGGGTTGGCCGTCGATGCCGACGACGTGGCCGTAGGCGATGGCGTGCTCAAGGTTGACCTTGGGGCCCTTGAACCACTTGTGCGCGTCGACAAACCACCAGATCATGGCCATCAGCAACGGCGCCCCGTACACCAGGCACGTCCAGTTCATCGCTTCGGGCGTCAGCGGGCCGAGCGGGTCGTCGTCGTAGCCAACCCGCACCGCCGGAAAGCACATGATCGGCACCATCAGCAGCACAAATGCAGAGCTGAGCCCGCCGATCGGCAAGCTCCACCGGCCGAGGTTCCACGGACCCGGCTTGAAGCGGTTGCCGACGAAGAAGACGCGGATCGCGATCGGGATGGCGAACGCGACAAACTGCCCGATCGCGCCAATGCTGAAGATGCTGCCGATGGCGTACTCGCCGCCAAAGATCAGCAGCAAGAGCAAAATGCCGATGCCGCAGTTGAGCAGCACCGCATTGACCGGCGTCTTGGTGTACGGGTTGACCTGGCACCAGTAGCGCGACAGCGGGAAGCAGCCGTCGCGCGCATACGCAAACGTGACCCGGCTGGCGGCGATCATGCAGCCCTGGCCCATCGAGAAGCCGGCGATGATGGTGATGGCCAGGATGGCCATGGCCACCTTTTCCGGTACCGCCTGGATCAGGTACGCGGCAAACGGCTGACCCAGCTTCGAGTCCAGCACCGTATCAATGTCGACGATCGTGTAGGCAACAACCAGCTGCAGGAACCAGCCGAGCACGCAGCCCATGGACGACGTCAGGACGATCGCGCGCGGCGACGCGACGTTGGCGTTGCTGCACTCTTCCGCCAGGTGAAAGGGACTGTCGTAGCCCGACAGCGTCCAGATGATGCTCAAAAAGGACATCAGGACCGCAATGCGCGCGGCCACTCGGTGCCGCGGTAGATGTCGCCCCAGACCTCGGACGAGGGCGTGAACCGCGGCAGGCCCTGCTCCTCGCGCGTCGTCGTGGCCGGGATCAGGATGATGACAGCGATCAGGGCCAGCATGTTGAAGGAGGAGCCGAGCTCGTTGAACTGTGCGATGCGCTTCGTCGGCAGTACCGATAGCAGCGTGTTGAGCAGCATCAGCAGCACCGTCAGTAGAAAGACGTGCCAGTTCCGCGGCACGTAGGCACCGTGGCTGCCGATGGACGCCGCCGCCAGCGTGATGGACGCGATACCGTAGTCGACCGAGGGCCGCCGACGTGATCTGCCCGAACCAGTTGCTCCAGCCCGTCACCCACGATGCGATCGGGCCCCATCCCGGCGGTGCCAGCACCGCGGCCCGCGTTAGTACAACCCGCCCGACGTCGGCATCGACGAGCAGATCTCCGCCATGCTCATCGCGATCGCCTGCACGCACACGGCCGCAATCAGCCATCCCCACACCATGCCTTTCATGCTGTCAGTCGTGATGTTTGCTCAGAGTTGCACTGCAAACAAACCGGCTGTGCCGGCGTAGCCCCGGCCATAAGACAACGTGGTCGCAAAGCTGGGCAGCAGACCCAGCACCGCAAAGCTGACGGAAAAGGTGCTCAGGAGGCCGAATTCGCGCTTGAACTCGGACTTGTAGCCCAGCGCCGCGAGCACCTCCTCGTCCGAGTCCCACTTGCGCTCCGGGTCCTCGGTGTCGAAGACGACCTCGCCGGGCCGCAGCACTGACGTGACGGCTCAGCGCCAACGCTAGCGCGCGCAGACGCGACGCTCTGCCGGTGTTCTTTTTCCGCCTCCATTCCGTCGTGGCGCGCGTTCAGTGAAGAAGAGATGGAGAGCGCATTGGAGAGAGGAAAAACGGTACGTGCCGTGCTTCCCACGCGGCGTTACGTCGTCGGTGCCAGGGACCCTCGCCCGCCGCGCGCAATTGCCCTCATCAGAGGGCCCTCGCTGCTGTGCCCTCTGGCTGATAAAGAAAACGGCCGGTGATTGGGCCGCCGGCGCGGCTGTCCGTCGCCAGCTGACCTGCCGGCCGCGGCATCTGGCCGCGAGCGCCCGCGCACTGACACAGCACCCGTACTGTTCAGTACAGGAATGTGTACTGTACTGTGCCGGAACAAATTGTGGCGCGCCTGTCGGTTCGCTTGTCTGCTGGGAAGCTCGTGTGGTGTCGCGCCAAGACTGTGCCAGTCGCTGCCGGCCGACCGACCATCCTGCCGTCTCCAGCAGATAACGCAGTCGCCGTGCTCGCTCCTGAAAAACTCGGTGTGGTCCGGAGTCAGCAGCGAAGATGTGCGCCGTGCAACAGCGAGAGTGCGTGTCGCGCAACCGCTGGAAGCAGTAGTATACCGCCATGACGCGAGCAGAAGGATGTGTCGACCTGTTGTGTCACCCTCTTCGTTTGATTCCTACAGAGACTCAACTGGGCAAGACAGCAAACAGCCATGACGGCGCATGCAGTAGAGCTGAGAGCGCACAGAGCGCAGCAGCCGTGTCAGGCATGCCTGCAGACGGCGCGCGAGGCCTGACGGGCGGGCACGTGCATGGGTGCGACCGGCGAGGCGAGGGAGAGGAGCACTGCCGCCCCCCTCCCCGCTCGCGTTTTTCGCGCTGGGAAAGCGGCCGCCCGCCTCTTAATTTCTGACCCGCCCGGCCTCTGTACTCTCTTTCCTCACCCACCACGACTGCGGATTTCTCTTCGACGGCCCTCGGTCGCCTGTCGGTCGGGCATGTCTGCATCTGTGGACTCTCATTTGCCGTTGCGCCGGATCGCTTTCCCTCGCCTCCTCCGTGCTGAGCAGCAGCCGCTGCTGGATCGCGACCGTGGCCAGACGCAAACTCCCGCAAATGCCGGACAGGACGTGCTCCCAGTGACAGGACCGCCGGAAGACCGGAGCGCGACTCATACTTCCGACACGCGATCGGGCCGAAAACCCGATGGCGCGTCGGGACGTTGGGCGCACTCTTCGTCGCCCTTTTCTCTGTTGTTTTCCTCCTCCGGACATGGACCGCGGAACGCGACAAAACGCTCTGGCATGAGCTATACACGGAGCCTTTCTCTGGAATCAAACTTCCGCGCGACGGATGGACCACTCAGGCTCTTGGACTCGCTGGCACAGTGGACTCGTTCAAAAGGACTCTGGACAGGATTGCTGCGTGGCATGGATAAAGGCGACACCTGAACGGCACGGCGACGAGCATCTGGGTGGATGGCTTTGTTCTCTGGACTCTTGCTCTTCCTCTCTTGGACTCTGTCGGACCCGGTGGCGCTCTTCCTTGCGTTCAGGTCGCTGACTTGCTTGCGTGATCTCGCTCTGGCCTGCGCTGCTTTGGATCTTCCTCTTTTCCCGGATGACGGTCTGGATCTGTGCACTGCCGTGCTTGGGATGCTTTGACTTGTCCTGGACTTTCCACAAGGTGCCGCTCTCCTGCACCGGTCTGTTTGCGTTTCTTCTGCCCCTGGACTGCAGACTCGCCACTGCTTATCCCTCGGCTGTGCGCTCTCTCGCCCCTCCCGCCGATCAGGCGCCTTGTCTGCCCGACTACCGGACTGCGACCCAACCTCCGTGGTGCCGCCTCCGCCTCCTTCAGGCTTCCGGAGCGCCTCTGCTCCTTGATCCGCTGGGCCTCCCGCCTGCCGTGCTCCTGGACCGCCTGCTACCGCCCTTCCGTCTCGGTGTCCACTGCGCTGATCCTCCTCGCCGCCATCGCCGCCGCCGCTTTCCTCCGTGGTCGTTGCCTGCCCTTGGCATTTCCAGCCTCGCTCCTCTTGCTGCCTCCGCTGCCGCCTCCCTCCGTTACCCTTCTGCGCCTCCGCTGCCGCTTCCCTCCGTTACTTCTCTGCGCCGCTGCGCATGCCGACCTTCCGGCCCGATCGCCGGTCCCGCCCTTTCTAGGTGCACGTCCCCTCGCGTCTGCCTCGCACTCGCTACTGGCCTTGCTGTCCTGTGAGACTTTTCTGCGCCCGCCTTGGACTACCTGCCGGATCTCATTCGTCGAACCTGCATTGGTGCTTGCTTCGCGTTGCCTCTGCCCTCATCCTTACCTTGGACAACTTTCTCTGGACGCCTTTCTTATTTCTACCGTTGGACATGTCTGGTCATGTTTCTACCTCGGGAGCCTGCTGGAATCTGGTCTCTTATTCTTACCGTTGGATGTTGCTGGTTCCTGGTCTGGTTCTGACTGCCGGAGTCTGCACTCTCGGCCTCATTCTTATCGCGGATCGTACTGGTGTCTGGTGTTATTCCTGCCTTTGGATATCCTGGCCTCTTGTCTTCTTCTTACCTGTCGGAACTGGCTGAGCGCTGCTCTCATCTTTACCTCTTGGATCTGGCTGGGCTCTGTTCTCATTCTTACCTGTCGGACCCGGCTGAGCGCTACTCTCATCTCTACTTGTCGGATCTGGTTGGGCTCTGCTTTCATTCTTACCGTTTGGAGACTTGCTGATCTACCTGGACACTACGTCGGCCCATATCAAGGATAGCAGGTTAGGAACGGCGACCCGAGGACGGCATTACTGGATGCATTCTCTGGACACTTGGACCTCTCCCCCTGCTTGCAGCGCACGCTTTGGCGTCGCTGGCCGTTCCGAAGGAGCGCCCGCTCCTTGCACCGTCTTTGGGATGCAAACTTCACATGTGCTCGTGCCGCGCGCGGCCGGCCTTGGGCTCCGGGCCGCGCCGGCTGCGTCTCCATTGTCGTTTTCTCTCGTCGCTGTGTGGATCGACCTGCCTTGCACTCTCTCCCGTGACCCCCATGGACGGGTTGGTCGCACGAGTCTGCGCTCGGCTCTTCGTCCGCTTTCGTGCGACGTGTATTGACTGACTGATCGACTGATTGACTGTGGTCCGATGCCACCGGGTCGCCTCTGTAGACAATTGCCACTCCCTTTCGCTTGCCTCTTGTTTCTCCTTTGCCGTGACGTGTCCTGTCTGGCTCTTGATCTCGTCCAACTTACGAGAGCATCCACCCAGCAGCGTGCTGTTCGAATGGAAGACGAGATCCGGCCTGGATGTTCACCGACCTTGCCTACCCCTGGCCCTGTGTGCAACATACAATTTGCAGCTACGGTGCGGGCGCGCCGGGGCCGGCGGCCTTCTTCTTCTTCTCCTCGACAATCTCGACATTGTCCTCGGGCACGTCGTCGTACTGGTCGAGGATGTACTCCTCCATGTCGTCGACGAGGTCGCCCTGGACCGTGATGACGTCGCCGGTGCCGCCGGGAGCCTTGACGACGCTAGCGCCGGTCGCGAAGCGCTTGCCCATCTCCTTTGCCGCCTTCTTGACGTCGACGCCGAACAGCTCGAGGCCGGTGACCTCGGTGACGTACTTGCGCTTGTTGCGCTCGACCCGCCGGATCTGCACCTTGCTGTTGGCCCGCTTCTCCTCCTCGCGCGCGGCCGCGGTCGCCGCCTTGGCCGCCTTTTTCGCGCTGTCCTTTTCCGCCCGCACCTTGGCCTCGACCGACAGCCCGGACGTCTTGCTCGCGAGCGCCTCGTCGCTGTAGAGCTGCTCGTGCAGGTCTGCGTGAGCGCCGCGCAGCCACGCCTCGCACTTGGCCGTCGTCCCCCCAAACTCGCAAAATTCCGGCGGCAGCGTGCAGACTTTCTCGTTGTCAGCTGGTCGTAGGGGTCTTCATCGGACGCTCGGGCTCACCGCCGCAGTAGACGACTGTCCTGGGCGTGTACTCGGACACTGCGCCGGCCTCTGCGTCTGCCATCCTGCCCTGTCCGTGTGTATGTACTGCTCTGAATGCGCGGGAGACCGAGCGCTTGGAGCTGCGTCCGGGTCAAGACGTGTTGCGTCGAGCGCTGTCCGGGCTGTCGCTACAGCAGTAGGGCGTCGTGTGCTTGCGAACGTCTCGCGACGAGTCTTCTGTAAAGTTCAACGGCAGCTGTCCCCTAAGTTGCTGAGCAGTAAACGCGATCAAAAGGCCGTCTCGTCGTCAATGTCTGCTTCGTCTGGCATCGCCAGTCGAGTCGCGTTGGTGGGGTGTTTTGCATACTCTGCGCCCGCAGCGGGGTGAGCGGATCCCCGACGCCGCAAAACTCTCAGGGACTCGACCTCGCCCGTAGTCGGACCTCAGGCCGGTGCCATTGTTTGCCATTGTCCGCTTGCCATCAAGCAGAGATCTACCGGAAGACAGCACGATGAGCTCAACGAACTGCCGTCGTGTGGCACCGCCAGACACGGCAATGGGCAAGAAGAGCGGGCGGCCTACCTCGGCCCGGGCTGAGCGGGCGCCATCGTGCGGCTCTAGGCAATAATAACAGCAGCAGACCTTAGACCCGGCGCGCTTCTTGACGGACCGCCTGGCCATGGCCGCCGTTATAAGCTTGAGGATCCTGCCGCTACCGTGTATTCACCTTCAGCAGTCGGGCAACTGGCTTCTCATCTGGACTGGACCCGCGAGAGACCCTGAACCCGGACCATGTCGACGACAGCAACAGCGCAACCGGCGGCGCCGGCACCGGTGGACAAGGCGCCAACTGTGACGGCGACGAAGAGCGAGGCAAAGACAGCAGGGCGCAGCCGGGGCCTGGCGCGGCCGCCGCTGGCGATGATCGGGCGGTCGTTTGACAACGTGAAGCGCAAGTCGGCAGCGCCCTTTGACGACTTTGCGCTGATCCGGCCGAACGTCAAGTCGCGCACGTGGGGCTGGGTGCACTACGGCGTGTTCATCCCGTCGCTGCCGGCGCCGCTCGGGTACTTGGCGGTCATGACGCTGATCGGATGCCGGGCGTGCGCATCTTCGACCACGACGAATTCGTCGGGCCGCCTCCGAAGGCGACGCGGGATCCGCGCCGGCTCGCCACGCTGCTCGCGCACACGGCCGCGCCGGGCCAGCACGTGCTGCGCGGGTACGACGCGCTCGAGCAGTGCGCCTTCACAGACGCGGACGCGCCTGCGACGCCTTTTGCGCCTCTGACCTGGGGCGCCGAGACACGCGACCTGGTCCTAAGCGTTAGCGGCGGCGCGCGGCGGGTCGCGGTCGCCTCGCACGCGCCGGAGCTGCCGTTTGAGCTCGAGATTGCGCTCTCGGGCCGCGCGTCCTGGTTCATCAACACGGCATTCTACCAGCACTTTTCTATCCTCGGCACGGTGACTGGCGTCGTCGCGGGCCAGCAGGTGCGCACGCTCGCGGCGTTCGACTACGCGCGCGCGCTGACGCCGCAGAGCGCGCTCGGTCGCCCGCTGCCGAACGCGCTGCGTGTCCCCGCCAGCTACTTTACATACCACGTCGTCGCGGTAGACGCGCGCACGCAGCTGCTGCTCGGCGAGGTGAGCGCGTGGGATACGGTCGTGCGGCGCTTCGGCTACGTCCGGCGTGTCGATGGTGAGGCAGGATCTGCCGAGGGAGGCTCGACGACGAGTGGCGGCGAGGAGAAAGACGAAGAGAAAGACAGCGAGGGCGACGTGTTCACAGAGGCGGCGGTGCACATCAGCGTGCCGGCGTTTGCGGCGGAGGCGCTTGTTGACGGGCAGGGCCGGCGCACGCGGCGGCCCGAGGGCTTCGAGCTGGGCCTGCGCGGCGCCCGGGCGCGGCAGTGCTGCGCGCGCGCGCGGCCGTCGACACGCCCTTCCGCGCGGGCCAGGGCCGCGGCTGGGCGGGCGGATGTGCGGTCGAGGCGAGTTCCGCGGGCAGCCCTTCTCGGGCCGCTCGTACTTTGAGTGGATCGACCTGTCTCTCCACTGAACTGCACGCGACCTATTCCTCTACTGAGATGCGAGCGACCTGTCCCTCTACTGAGATGCAAGCGATCTGTCTCTTCAATGATGCTACACGGATTGGAGAATGGGGAAAAACGGTAAAATGCGTGCTTTGCTATCGACGATCAAGAGACCGACGGGACGACGCGGAAAGAGAAAACGCCGTGTGTCGCGTGCGACGGGAATCCGAGCGCCGGTCTATGTATGTGCAGTCCCGGCAGTGCGTTTTGTCGCTGCCTGTTCCATTGCCCCCCTCGCTCCGTACATCCATTCGTTCGTTCATCCGTTCCATCGGCCGTGGCAGCCGGGAGGGACAGCCCTGAAGCTCACTGGGACCAGCTGCCCTTTACGGGCGGGGACGCCCCGGCGCGATGGGGGTCTTCCTTTGCGGCGGCAGGGCCGTCGATGCCAGGCAGCAGGCATTGGCGGCCCCACTCGCGGCAGTAGGTCTTGAGGGCGAGCCAGCGCTGGGAGTCGACGGGGTCGACGTTGCCGTCGAGCGCCGTCGGCTCGTCGCTGCCGAGGCGGATGTAGCCGTACAGCTCGGCGAGCTCGTCGTCGCGCTGCAGCTGGGGCGACCGCGACGCCGCTGATCTTGCTCAGCTCGGCGTCAAAGCTGCGCGCCAGCGCCGGGTAGCCGAGCGACAGATAGTTGAACACCTGCGTGATGAACGAATCGCTAAACTCGGCGTCAAGCCGCGCCTCCACCTCGAGCGCCTCGTCCAGCTGCGCCGACGAGCTCGAGGGCGGGCTCGGGTAGCCGCTGACGGCGGTGGAGGCGGCCGGCGCGGACGGCCGCTTGCCGGCGACGCTGGTGCCGCACGCACTGCCGGACGAGTACTGCGAGAAGGGGTCGTCCTTTTCGATTGCCGGGGTGCGCAAGGGCGTGACGATCCCGAGAGACTGCTGGCGCTGCTGCTGCGCCTTGGGCGTCGGCGTCGGTGCAGAAAACCGCCCCACAGACCGCACGAGCCGGGTGCTTTTGAAGGGGCCACCTTGGGCTTGTCGTCGCGCTGGCTGCGGGAGGAGGATGTGGCAACTCTCACGCCTGCTCTTGCCGTCCCACATGCCCTGCTCGGTCAGGAGCACATGTTGGCTTTAGGTACTGGGGGCCTTGGGGTGACGTCCCAAGCGGGCGTGGTCAGGGGAAAGCGCAGCGCGGAAAGTCCAGCTCGCCGCCCAGCATCGGGGGGGCGGCAGCCTTGCGCATGCACTTCAAGTCGAGATCGGGCTGCGCGCCGCCGCTATGATGGCACGCGGCTTCTCGAGGGCAGCCCAAGCGTCCTGGTTGGCCTCGACGGAAATCAAACTCGACATTGAAAGCGGCCGTCTTGCGGCGCTGAGGGCCTTTTGCGCGTCGAGCTCTCGCTGCTTCAATCGCGACTCGCCGTGCTTTTGCAGCTCGGCCATGGCAAGACCTCGTCGCCGAGTCGCGGCGGTAGGGCTCGCGCGAGGGCACAATGCGCGAAGTCGGCCGGGGCGTCTCGCCGTCCGAGTCGTCGCGGCGGGCATAGTGGGCCACGGGCTCGTGCAGGTCGGTGGTGGCGTAGACGGCGGCCTCCTGCTCGCGCAGCTGCTTCTCGGCCGCGCGGGCCGCGAGCGCGAGCAGGTAGCCGAGAAGCGATCGTCCAAGCCTCGCGGGGCGAGTGGCGTGCTTGTACGTCTCTGTGAGGGAAGACTGGGAATTTGACCTGGAGACGGCGCGGGAAGAGGCTTCAGAGGAGCCGGAAGACCCCGATGACATCCAGGCTGGGGATCCGGTACGAGTGGGAGCGCGGGGTGTTGTAGTGGGGCGTGCAGCGAGCCCTGGCGGTTGGGCAGTGGCCGCGAAAGACGGAAATGTCATATGTCGAGTGGGTGGGGGTATTCTTGGCGGGATCGGGTGCGCGGCCGGGCGCAGTTAGAGATGTTCGTTGGCTGCCGCGGCGTCTTCCGGGTTGACATTGGTCTTGTCCGAGGGAAGGACGGTGGGCACGTGTCGCCCTGCTTCCTCGACCGGGTGGCCGTGTCGACGAGCAGCGGCGCGAATCGCCGCTTGACCTTGGGCGGGTCCTGGCGGGCCGAGTCTGCAGACCCAGGACTCGACGGAAGCGGCGGAGACGCTGCTGGAGAGGCTGCTGGAGCGGACGACTTTGCCGCCGCGGCTGTTGCGGCTGGTGGTCTCGACGGGCATGGGCCCCAAAGCGCCGCTTTGGGGGTGCGGGCGCGGCGCTCGACATGCGGAATTACTCGAGGAGCGATTGGTACGGCTGGAGGTGCTGAGGGGCTCGGGAGCGAAGCGGCCCGCGGCCGGGGCGGCTGGTCGGATGCAGCTTTGACTTCGCTCGCGGGCGGGAAAAGAAGAGGGGCGTCTCGAGCAGCTGGGGAGCGAAGCGGCGGGTGGAAGGAGGAGCGGGCGACGATGATGTACCCGGGCGGGAAGGAGAGAGAGAGGCCATTGTCGCCAGAGGTAAGCGGCCTGGCTTTGGCTTGTCCTTGGGGGGCGCCGGCGCGCGCCGGCGTCTGCGAATAACGCGGGAACGCGGGAACGAGCAAGCGGCTTGGGAGGCAGTGGCTATCGCTCGCGTGTGCACCCGCAGGCTGGGCAGCTAACGCCAGGCAACCTAGCAGGGCGGGACGGTATAGCGCGGCGCGCGAGGACGGGGGAGCATGTGAAGCGGCGTGAAATTGTCGTCGTCTCCTTGTGGTTTCTGTGTGGGCCCGCCGCCCGGCGCCAGAGATCAAAGTGCGGTCCGGCGAGAAGTGCGCGAGGGTGGTACGCGCACGCTGCTACGACGAGGACGGACGAGGACGGGCGAGGACGGAGAGGCGGACGCAACCGAAAAAAAGGGCCAGAACGGTTCGGCAGCGACGGTGGGAGAGCGACAGGGCGAACCCGCAGTGCAGGCCCGCCTCGGCCCAAGTGGGGGTGCGCGAGAGGATGTAGAGAAAAGCGAGTCGCAAGGGTGAGGGAGGAGGGGAAGAGGCTTGCGGACGGGCAGTGCGGTGTCGGGAAGTGTCGGGGCTGGCGGTGTGTGGAGTGAGCAAGAAGTGTAGATCGAGGGAAGAGGCGATCTGTGATGCGCGTGGCTTCACGCGATGGCGTTTCACACGCTGCCGAGCGGCCTCTTGACGGGTCTTGATCTACGCGGTGCTGACGGCGGGCAAAGCCGTCAGACTTGGGGAGGAGAGAGAGAGAGAGAGAAGAGAAGAAGTCGACTCCTCCAGACGGGCTGAGGGCGCACAAGGGAAAGCGGTGGGACGGGCGTTGAGTTTTAACACGACCTCGATCCTTTTCGTCGAGTCTGCTGTGTTTCCTTCTCCTCGCGGCGGCCAACACACGGGCAGGCCGGGCATGGAAAACACGGCCCGGCCGGTGCGCGGCTGCGACTGACCCTGCGAGCGACCCTGCAACTGCAAGCTGCAAGTCGAGAAATGCAGCAGACGGTATGTACAGCAGATGGTACAGCAGACGGTACAGCACACGGTACATGGCACAGCACGGTCGCGTCAGCTTGTTTGGTCCGCGAGTCGCCCGTGTTTTCGACCGCTGCCGTATGCGTGCCGCGACGCTGTCTGCTTTCTGAAGCTGCGGCCGACGGCGAGGCAGGCGTGGAAGTGCAAGACAGCGGCGAGGGCAGTGGCGACGGCGGGCGACGCAAGCGACCGCGCGAAGAG